>CABFVX010001488.1:33956-44123 GCA_902151425.1 Timema shepardi | reverse complement strand
CCGTCCTCTTCCCTCTACCTTAAACTGCCCGTTGAACTTTTCAAGCGTGTCTGCGTTCTGTCTCCTTGAATTTTGTTGAGATGTATTCTTTTAAACTTATCAATTCGGTTTTAAAAACTTTACCATGTATTTTTTTTGCTCAGGGTACTTGTATTAGATTATTCTTTGGTACTTGCCGACACGTCAGTTTATAGTTTTAATTTAAGTAGTAGAGAGTTCTTTCAGAAATAAAATACCCCTCTCTGTGCTCACATATTCTATGACGTCACTCTCGAAATATACTGGATTTCCGGTGACGGGAAATATTAAATTTTAATCTGAGCCTGGTACACTAGGGGTAATTTTCCACATGTGATTTTTCATTTTGGTTCTTCCTTCTCCTCTTCATACTGAAGCGGGAGCAGTTTCCCATGTCACCTTCCTCGTCCTTACCCCATAGATTAAACCTATACGTAACCTTTATGTTAAAACGCGGGAATTAAAAATCATATATAAACAACATTTATTAGACTAAAGTTGGTGGGCGCCAAATTCGCCTGGTTTGATTTTTCAGCAACGGTGAGGTCGTGGTTTTGAGTCCAAGTTGGGTGTATTGAGAGAATATTTTCCCTAAATAGTGTACCTTTCTCTCCATGAAAATGCTGATAAATTTTCTCTCAATTCTACATACCTTATATTTACCACGTTTTGCCGCTATCCCGTATGGATAAAAATACGTGATAAACAACAAAAACACAGTTACGGTATAATTTTCATAAGAAGGGCATTTCATAAAATACAAAGATAGCTTTTGTGTCCGAAATTGATAATATTTTACTATATTGTTAATATTATTTTAAAGTTGATAATGTATATAAAAGATTACAGCTGAAAATCACTCTCTTCAGTGGTCGAATGATTCAAGGCGTCACCATCGTGTTAGACTGGCCTATTGATTACGAGCGTATTAGGGTTCGAATCGTGGTCAGGTATACTGAGAGTGGTTTTTTCCTCAATGGTTTCCCACTCTCCTTCCACGCAAATGCGGATAGATTACATCTAAAACGCTTCCTTTCCCATCTCTGCCCCTTTATAGTTAAAATCTTACATGCGAGTAACCTGACCTGTAAGACGTGGTGATAAAAAAAAAATCACATCACTTGACGTATGAATACGTTAAGGTAGATCTAATAACTTTTTTTAGCTGTCAGGTAAGCCCCTTGTTAAGACAATTGAACTCTAATAAAAACATAATAAATACTGTGTAAAAGAATTATGGTATAAATAATAATAATATTTAGCACCGCGTCTTACTACCCGTTCGTGTTATTATGGTATAAAAAGTATTTTCCAAGTGTGAAGGCCTATTTTGGTTGTGTATTAATGTAGGGTATAGGTATTACGGACAAACAATTGTTTATAGGAATCTCTGGCATGGACAGTAATTAATATCAAGTTTTATTAACATTCACCAATTCTTAAACAAACTGTTTAATTCAAATCCCGGACGGGTACTATATTTTCTTTTTCCAAATGGTATTTTATTCTAAATTTGCTATCACCATCACTTCATATTAGGTTGCGTGTAGCACCCAAAAGTGTGCGCATATGTACTTGTATAGATACATATACAATATATATATATGTTTATGTATATATATATATATCTATGTATTTATAGCTGAATATATATATAATTTTAAATATAAACACTCGCTTTGAATGATTGCAGATAACTAAATAATATAAAATAAATATATAAAATCAACTCCATGGGATTCTGATGAGATTTTAGTCCAAACTTCTAGGTTCTTAGTTTTACCAAATGATATTTAACGTAACCCGCATTGGTGAGCACGCGGACTGTTTAAATGTCAGGTCCACTGGTCCATAGGCTGGGATCTAATTCCCGTCTGGGTTTACTGGACTTATTTTGTTTTATTGTTCTACCTAACGGTTCCCCACCCTCCTTCCGAAAATGCGAGTAGGCCTATATTTTTCCACAAACCCACACATCTTCCTTCGTCATCCCTACCTTATTAACGCAATTAAATGCAAATAATATGGTAGAGTAATAGGATGCGGCAGAAAATAAATATTTATTGTTGAATTTTTAAACCTGATGACTATATCAGCTCATAACCTTATGTTCAAACAAATATGAGATTTTTTGGACTTGTTGGGAATCAAACTTGGGACCCTTAACTAATTATAAAGGTAGTCAATCGATAAAACCTAGATAACAAACCTGATTAGTACTCAAAACACGCCGGTACTTAGCTGAATTTTGACACTGGGTTGGGTAACTGAGTAAGTCACTCCATTTTCTTCTGGCACCAGAGTTCTCGAGTGCATCTGTTCACCGTTTAGTGCCGACATGCACCCCTCCACCGCTTTAATGAATGAAGAGGGGGGTAGGGGTGTCTCTTACTACCCCTCTTATGACCTGCCACATTTACATGTAGATTGACCGAGTAGTATGAAGTTACAAACTGTGACGTCATTACAAGAAGGGAAGAAAGGAGTGACGGCGGTGCTAAGTTTAATTAAGGCATGCACCTCGGGCAACGTGTTATTACATTACAGCACGACAAAACACACACACACACACACACATACACACACTTACACACTCTGCAGGATTATTATTACTTCTTCTAATGGAGTATTGTATTTCAACCCTCTAAACACAAACACATACACACGAAGCTGGAAAAGATTATTATGTTTCTTGTAGCAAGTTAATGCTTTGAGTGTTTTGTGTGGTCTTTAATTAATTTGTATTTTATTTCATTAAGAGGGTTACCTGGTGGTCTAGGGGTAAGGTGTCAGACTTCTGTGCTTGCGGCCGGGGTTCAATCCTCGGTCCCGGCACAGATTTATCTGATTTCCAAACCCTTCCTTCACCTCTGACAAGACAGCTTGTGGATTTGGGGAATGTCAAGCCTCCACCGTGGTTCGGATTCCACGTTAAACTGTAGGTACTACATTTCATCTCACAATCACCTTACCATTACACATTAGCGTAAGTGCGTATAACCCGAACGGGTAGTAAGACGCGGTGCTAATAATAATAATAATAATAATATTTCATTAATAGGTTTAAAGCCAAGTTTATTAATGGCTTTACATAAAGCCGGGTCCAAGCTGGAACATAACATGTTCGCGAACATTTACAAATAAAAAGTTCGTTGTCCTGTTCGCTGTGGCCGGAGTGTTCAAAATGGAACAGAACGTGTTATCGAACATGTTCGTAACGTGTTCCCAAAGCTGGTAGGCAACCTCATAATTTTTTTTCCGTCTAGCTCAGTTGTGCTTCAATATCGGCGCTGCATCCTCTTCGATGGCCGCATAGTCTAAGGCGCTACTCTCGCAGTAGCGTAGACTGCCGATTGCGGGTAGATCTAGGTTAGAATTTCGGTCGTGTGTACTGAGGGTAGTTTTTCCCAAATGGTTTTCCACTCTTCCTTCACGCATATGCGGGTACAATTACTATAAATATGACCTTCCTCAGCCCTTAAGCCACTGGCATAGTAAGTAAATAAATGGATAACCCGAACGGTTAGTAAGACGCAATGATAAAATAAATTAAATACAATATAGGTGGTGCGATGAATACGCGTAATAATATATATAGAATTACTTACCTTTTCCTTTACCCATGGTATCTGTAATTTTCTTTTTATCGCTTCTAAGGGCGGTCAACAAACTTTCTATTTTAAAAAAAATCGCATTCATAGACATCCCATCCGTAGAACAACGTTGGTATCTACACACTTTTATACGATTTCATCTATGCCTCTTTCAATATTACGTAATTCGTTTAAAAACTCCATTTGACTAAGGAGAAGTTTTCAATATTTGTTTGAATACGCTTTAGTAGTCGAGAAGTCTAAGGCGTCACTCTCGCAATAAATGGGACTGTCAATGATGGGGAGACTGAACTTTGAACTCCGTTCGGGTGTATTGAGGGTGTGTTTGTCTAAATTGTTTTCCATTCTCCCTTCACATAAATGCTGGTATCCTCCTCTAAATATAATAACCTTTCTCATCCTTAATAATTTAGCGTGGTTAAAACATATGCGCGTAGCTCGAATGAGTAATGAAACGTGCGGCCAACAAAATAAAATTAAACTATTCAAACATTCGAGACGAGTGTTTACGAATGAGGAGGTCGGTGACCGTACACCGGTTGAAAATCACTGCATTATAGAATGGTATGTCAATATCTAGTCACCAAAGTGCAGACATACCCTCCGCTATCTAAAATAGAACCTGTATCCCCGCAAATAGTCTGTCGAACAAACAGGAGGTACTCTGTCTCGATCTAGATTGGATCCAGCCTTGTAAATTACGTAACTAACTTTCTCTATTATTCTCTTTGTCGATTATGTGAAGCTTTGCTTGACCACAGACGGTGGAGAGTTCCTGGTTGACGTTCAATCTCCGCCATCGGTCTTCCGCCTCCACGGTGCGGCACTCTTTTGTTATCAGGAATCGACTGGTAGGCCTATGGATGAACCGGTGCGTTCACGCGGAGGAAAATCTTATTTCCCACCAAGAAGAAGCCTTTGATGCGGCCTATAGTTATCGCGTAATCAACTTTTGTTGGAAATTCAAATAATGGGCGTCCGGCTTCCTGGTGAAAATGAAATTTATTTTCTAATTTATTCCTCATTTGTGTGTGCTTTGAACCACTAGGGAAATTGTAGGTTTCGTAAAAGGTTTGTTGGAGTAGTCATATTTGATACTTTGAGGAATTTGTGGGCGTTACAATTTCCTTAGCTTTTCTGTTCTATTATTATTATTATTATTATTATTATTATTATTATTATTATTATTATTATTATTAGCACTGAGTCTTACTATCCGTTCGGGTTATACGCATTTTATGTTTTTACTTTCAAATAAAAACTAATTATATTTTTTTAGCCCCGTGTCTTACTACCCATTCGAGCTGTACGATTACATACTAACTACATTGGTAGGCTAGGAATGAGGAAAGTTGAATTTATAGGAAGTGTGCCCGCATTTACGTGGAGAGAGAGAGTGGGAAACAATTATTATAGGAAAATCCATTCACAGTACACCCGAACTGCATAAAATCAATCACGATCTCCCCGTCATCGGCAGACTAGTCTATTGCGAGAGTAGCGCCTTAGACCATTAGGCCACTGAAATGTGTACAAAGTACTTTAGTTGTCAACATTTTCTACCTCATGATTATATTGGGTCTTCACGTTTACGTGCCAAAGAACTAAACAAA
This sequence comes from Timema shepardi, assembly GCA_902151425.1. NCBI lineage: Eukaryota > Metazoa > Arthropoda > Insecta > Phasmatodea > Timematidae > Timema > Timema shepardi. The sequence goes on along the minus strand of CABFVX010001488.1, from coordinate 38,878 downwards.
GTTCAATCCTCGGTCCCGGCACAGGTTTATCTGATTTCTAAACCCTTCCTTCACCTCTGACAAGACGTGTATTAATCACAACTTGTGAATGTGGTTCGGATTCCACGTTAAACTGTAGGTCTTCCATTTCATCTCACAATCACCCTACCATTACACATTAGCGTAAGTGCGTATAACCCTAACAAGTAGTAAGACGTGGGGGTAGTAATAATAATAATAATAATAATAATAAACAAAGCGTTCGGTCGCTTTATCTGTCCTTAGGCTACCTGGGACCACAGCCTAAACGGTTCGAGTAAATTCTTTTGAACTCTTTATTTGTTACGCGGTCATAAACCCGAGTTGAAATTGTGATTGTAGTTTTAGCTTTAAAATTAAAGGGAGCTTACTGATGACTTATTTTAAAAAGTAGTAATTTTTCGTAAATGGCTCTAACGATTTTGTTAGAAGTGTATATCTGAGGAGTGCTCTGCATTACAAATAACACTTTATATTTGCTTTTGGAAATTTATTCACAACTGATGCTGTAATTTATCCCACACATTTAAAAGACTAACCAATTAGCATCGACAAATTTCACAAAATAGGCTATTATGCTGTGGACTGGTCGAATGGATTAATAAAAAAAAAGCTGCAGGTCCAGGGCTTAAGGTTTAATTTACGTCGTCCTTTATGAGTACACCCTTTCACAATCGGGGTATCGTGAGTGGAATACGGGTAAGGTTGACACGGAAGTCGAAACGTTTGTCGGTCGGCAATACGCGACGAGAATTTGTGGGAGATTAAATATTGATCCACCTCGTACCAAAGAGGGGGGAAGCGAGTTTTTTTTTGTTTTTTGCAGGAATGGTTTTTGTGTTAGTGTCGTTTTCTTCGACGACGTCTTTCAGAACCGGCCACGTGCACCCCCTCCCCTCCCTTTTCTCCTTATCCATGTGAAAGTTCATTCTTAACGTGGATACTAGACAAAATATTTATTTTGTAATTTGTGATTGCGTTGAATGTAAATTTGTATCGCCGTAGAAATAACCCTTTAACAAATATAATTTTTTTTAGATTAATTAACATCGTTATTAATCATGATACATTGATTTTATTTTCATGCTATGTGGGCAGGTAGACCAAGGTGTCAGTCTTGTCTTGTCTTGATTGCAGGATATTGGGAGGTTGGGGCTCGAATCCCAACTAGGTGTACTGGGGTGGTATTCCCTAAATTGTTTCCACTCTCCCTCTACCTAGTGTAAATATGCAAATAGTCGGGATGGGATTCACGTTTTATTATATTTTATGGGTTTTCAGGCCATCAATAATTATTTATCAAAAATTGGAACATAGCTTTTTAGTGTCTTACCTAACGTTCACTCACGTGCTTAAATATTTAAGTTGGTATCAATTTTAAAACGTGGAACTGAACTTTAATTTTAAAATTTGGATTTGCCCTCCTTCATTTTACGACCGTCATGTAATACTATTTGGTGCAAAACTTAGCGTGAATTTGACTTTAAGTTGTTTTATGGGGTGAGGGACGGTAAAGGGAGGTGTAATGTTCAGAGACGCCTCTTATCCCTCGTTCTTCCATGACCCCCGACGGTGCGGGGGTGGGTCGAGGGGGCGTCGGCTATTCTCTCGCCTCCTTTCTATCTAATATACACTTCAATCAGCCTTGACATCGGGATTAACGTTAGTTCCCCCTCTCAAACACACACGGCTCAAAGCTGTCTAAACGTTGACTTCAACAATTTTGGATGAGACTTATCTCGCTTGACGTAATTAATATCGCCCTTTCTATACCGCCAACACGAACATCGGTTTTACCGCAGACACGATCCGTTAACAGCCCGCTGCGCCTTTTCTGTCGTACCTCATAATTACACGGGGCAGCGATAGATGCGTAGCTTTTTAGTTGTTTTACAGTCAATGTGTTTTGATATTTTTCTTAAATAAACACAAAATATTAAGAAAGTTTAATCATGCTAAACATTATTAATAGCCCGTTTCACCACAAGGATGACACCAAATTAAGGTAGGCAATACATCTCAAATCAAACGTCGCGTTGTGGTTTAAATTTCTGTATTCTACTCTAAAAACAGTTAAATTAAAATAACTTTACCGTATTTTAAAAAATACATCAAAATTGAAAAAAAAGTCTTAAAAATGACCAAACCATTAAACTGATTCAAATCTCGCTATTTTCAAATGAAGAATGCATAAAACTTCACCTTGATACTTTTTTCTGGTTTGCGATCAATCTCGAAATACATGAGAAATCCATCAAACGCGCTTTCACTATCAACATTTTCAAATATAGCTCTACGTGGATTTTGTTTGTGAAAAAAAAAATGGTTTAAGTTAAGTTCCGCTTGTCAATTGCTAGATGGCTACACTTGCGAACTCTCTCTCATGTCGAAATGCTCTGCGTACCTGTTCACGCGCATCCATCCCACCCGTTCTCAATAGACTCAACCGAGATTGGAACCCTATATCCCCGTCTTCAGCAGGCCAGTCTATTACGAGGTTGGCATAATATGAGAATTGAACATGTGCTGGAATCTTAAAAAAATCTTAATTATCAAGAAATAAAAAGTCACTCAACTCTTTTTTTAAAGCTTTCCTCACAAAGTAAAACAGTGGGATTTCACCTGAAGGTCCGACACCTGCTGACTAATCGTCTCCGGCTACACCTTACCCACTATCTGGAAACTCCGCCCATCCTATCTTCGCTCCAAGTGGAGTACAGCTGGCTACCTACTCTACACCTTTGCCAGACTCATCAGACATTGAGCTGCACAGGATGGTTGTTATCATGACCCCCACATCCTGAAGTGGGCTTCCAGGCCAGGATATTTGGTGGTCCCCCCCTAGCTACGCCTAAGGTTAAGGGCAGCGTGATTCTCTACACTCTATAGGATCTAGGATAAAATAAGTCATTTTAAATTATGAGATAAAGGTAATGTTTATATTTATTAAAAACAACTATATGGATATACATAATAAAAACTTACAATAATATAAAAAATAATATCTAAAGTATATTTTATAGCTTTTGTTGACGCAAATCTTTCAATAACTTCAGTAAAATAAACTTGCTTGAATCATTTCCGATGCACAAAATTGCTACAAGTCGCTCTTGACCAGTTGCGTTTTTTTGCCATGTTTTCAATTTACTAGTCTGTTGAACGATCTTTATGTTAAAGAAACAGTAACTGGTTTACTACAAAACAGTTTAATGGCGTGGAATGTATTGGCAAATATATCTTGTGGGTTTTTTTGGTCGTAAATTGCGTTCGGAAGTCTAGTCGAACTTCTTTCGGTGCCGAAAACTGTCTTGTGAATACTTTTAAGGTGAAGGCTTTCGTGCAGTAATTCTTCTGACAGAGCTTTCTGATTTACAGTATATTTACAAGTATTGCTGCTTTTGCAGTAGTTGACTATCATTTAAGTTCTGGAAGTTCAAAGTGGGTGAGAATAATTCGCATGTGGCATCTGATACTTCAAATCTTGTCTTTAAAACATTGATAATAAAAGTCAATATTGGGTAAATTATGGAAAATTCTGAAATCTTGTTCAGGTTCTTTAAAAGTTTTTCAGTTTTCGGAGAATTGGGGTGGCACTTCTACTGCTTCAGTATCTACATTTCCTCTTGAACAACACTTTTCCACGAGTCACGTAAGTGCTGCATCCACTGCACTAAGTCATAAGTGTGGTCTTGATATCGAGGGATATTTCTCTACTCTGTATGACAATGTTCTTGTTGTTAATACTTGATAATATTTTGTCCCAAGATATTTCATTAGCAGACTTTTATATGAATGCTTACTTACAAACATGCTACTTTCTGGTATGATAGCTAGCATTTTTTAAGGAGGGGGAAGGGGAAGTGTAACATTTATGAATGCTACAAACGCACCATGCTGACGACCTCTCCCCCCCCTCCTCCCACACACACTTTGTGGGGCCCATGGTTTTTTTAGTAATATAAAGTAGGATACATGTAATAAAAACTTCAGAATTAATAATTTCATTTGATGGCCCGATTCAGTGGCCGATTGGTCTAGGACATCACTTTCGTATTAGACTGGTCTGCTGATGACGGGGAGATCGGGGGTTTGAATCCCAGTTGGCAATGAACCTTGTGTACAAAAATAATTAAACTATTTAAATAATCTTACGATTCCCTACGTGGATGGAGAAGGGACCAAAAATCATGAAAAAACCTTACGTAATTTAAGAACGGCTTGATATGAATAAATTTGATTTATTTTTTACGTAAATAAACGTGATAATCATGAAAAAGGTCGACCAAATCAATACTCGAAACATAACTCTTTCGGTATGAGGGGCATAAAAAACCTACTTCAATTGGAATCCTAAATATATATTCTCTCTAGGTGATTATCATCCTTTCTCTAGCTTTGCGTACAGGTATGTTTTTATTTTTTTCAAACTGACACGTCGTCTCTTCTTACATTTAAATTTTATAAGAGATTTACTGCACCATAAAATAGGCCTACTAAGTAATTATATAGAGGGGTTAAAAGAGTATGTGTGGAGAACTCTGATTCATTTCTTTAAGTTACTTTTAGTTAAAATTCAAACATAAACCGACTTTCACCTGTATTGGTGGTCGTATGGTCTAAGGTGTCATTCTCGTAATAGACTGGAACGCTGGGGGTGGGATAACGTAGTTTGAATATGAACATTTAGGGTTCTCCCCTAAATAGTTTCCTAGTCTTTCTACATGCAAATTCGGTTATATTTACTCTAAATTCTGCCTTACTCTTCCAAACTCTTTTAAAGGTCACATACGGATAGTACGGATGCTTAATTTATTATACGTGGTAAATAGAATACATCACTTTTTGCTTATACCGAAGGAAAGTCATCGGGTAGTTAACTTATCTCTCTCTCTCTCTATATATAT
>CABFVX010001488.1:13423-26580 GCA_902151425.1 Timema shepardi | reverse complement strand
GGGGGGGGGAAACACAATCCAGGGAAAATTCACAAAACACTGACAGTATTCAAACCAATATATCCTCATAGTTGGAAAATCAGACCAGTTGAGGGAAACAACCTATCCCGCCTATCCACTGATAAAGGGTTTGGGGGTGTTTTTGTCATTATTTGAATACAAATAAATTAAGTAACTTTACATTAAAAGGTATCCACTTTTAGATAATATTTAGATCTTAACTAAATTCAATAAACGTATAAAATAATAAATAGGCCACAATTTCACCAGGTTGCTAACGTTTTGTACTTATTCTTTGTAATATTGTAGTTTATAAATAAGAGTAGTAAATAAGAATCGCAACAATTTGTTTACTAGCAAATTAAAAAACTTGGATATATTAAATATATTTTGTCTTATGCTGAATCTATCAGTAACTTAGATATCCTTCATAAATATGTAACGTTGTTGAAGAAAGGGAGGGGGGAGCTCTAATGTTAAATGTTGATACATGGTGGTAAGGGGAGGGATGCATCACAGTGTTATGTTAAACATTTATTATAATTTATTTAACTATTTAGCCAAATAAGGGTCGGTTCACACTGATGGCATTTTATCAGCACTACAGTTTGTCGTCGTTGTTTCTGAATGTGTTCACGGTAACGACACTTTTTGCTGAGAGAGGGGGGGAAACAATTTAGAAAAAACCTAAAATATATAGAGCTAGCCTAAACTAGATGCTCGACCTCCTCTCATAATCCAACAAACCAAACAAGATGAACAAAGCATATAGCCGCATGCCCACTGCTACTGGTTTTGATGTCGGAAGAAATGAGTTTAAAGAGATATATTGACATTTACATATATATATATATATATATATATACAGAGAGAGAGAGAGAGAAAACGGGCAATCACAATGTTAAAAAATTATACCTCTAAACGTGATCGGGTGGTTCTCAGTTTAAAGTCCGCTATGCACTGCTCTTACGGCCAAACCTTTGCCGCCATCGCGAAGCAACAATCCCACCCCTGAGTAACACGAGGAGAGAGGAGGTGAGGGTTTGGCTGCCCTTACACGCAGACGTCATGAGGCTCCGGTGTAGTAATTACTATTAAAAACGTTGAGTGGGGGAGATAGAGAAGGAGGGGGTGGATGCTCTTAACGCTTCTTCAACGCGGCCTTTATTAGATTATACCGCTACCGTGAATTGCCGGGATCATGCTCAGGTAGCCCTAATTGGAGTAGCTCCATCGTGACCGCCACGTAGCCTCCTTCTTAGCTCAATATCGATACCAGAACACACCTAGTTCCCTCAGGCACTTTCAGTGGACCTGGGAAGGGGAAGCGCGTTAACATTAAGGTGGGGCTGAAGCAAACGAGAGCTTAAGGTCCTTATTTTCCAGTTTTTATGACACATTTTTTTCTAGACTAAATATATCTAAAGAATCTAGAACCTTGTTTAGGGTATTGAATGGTAAACCCAATCGTAAGAGACCATCCGGAAGACCCATATGCAAGTGGGAGAGTGAAATTATAATGACCCGCTTCGGTGGCTGCATGATCTTAGGCGTTACTCTCGCCGTAGACTAGACTGCCGATTACAGGGAGATTGACGTTCGAATATCGGTCGGGTGTACTGTAGGTGGTTTCTCCAAAACAGTTTTCCACTCTCCGTCCACTTACTCTAAATATAATCTTCCTTGTCCTTAAAACAATTGGTGTAATTAATACATAAGTGCTATAACCGGAACAGGTAAGTAAGACGCGGTGTTAAAAAACAACATTAGAATGAACCTGAAACAGATGGGTTGTAATGAGGTGGATTGGATATAACTAGCTCAAGATAGGGATAGATAGTGTACTTTTGGAAGTGCGGCAATGAACTTTCCTAATGCCATATAGTAAGTGAGTTATATTAGGGGTCGGTTCTGTCTCCGACAGGAGCAATTTCGGATTTCGCGCGAAGTTTGCACCCTGATTTGATCCATTTCTATATTTTTATTGACAGGAGGTAGCAAGATTTATGTCCATGGTTTTTTTCCCAGGTTATCGTGGTGTGTGAAATAAAACACAAAAACAACAATATGTGTTGCGTCCGTCATCTTGGATTTTTCAAATATATATTTTTTTAACAAATACGGCATTCTCATAGTTTTTATACCGAATTCCAGATTTCCAGGGAATCAAAAATCAGGAGAAAGAGCCCTGGAAGAACACACATCACATAGATTTTATATGGTATATAGTTTTCTTCAGTAGATACATTTAGTTCACCTCTCTTTATTAAGTATTCCCAACAGTTTTTGAATATCTGCCATGGGCATTGCGTAATTTGACCATGAATTTTTCTCTTAGCTTAAAACATTTCTGGTCGAATGGTTTGATAGTAAAAACAAATATTCATGAGCAACTGAGATTACAATATATGGAAAATTAAACCTTAATTTCACTGCGTCTTAGAACCTGTTCAGGTTAGGGTTGAGTAAGGTATAATGCTAAAGAAAAAGTACCTGAATTGGTGGGGTGGTAGATTGGAAACTACTTAGGAGAACAAAAAACATTTAATTACACCTGATCGGGATTCAAACCTCAATCTCATCGTAACCGTCAATCCCATCTAATAGGAGAGTGATGCTATTCAATAATTATAGTATCTTCGCTGGTGGTACACGTAGATAAAAACGCTAGTCTCACCTTAACTGGTTTGTTGGGAACGATATTAGATAAGAGTTCTGCTTCCGACTGTGTGTACTGATGATGCTCTATTATAGAGTATTTCTCACTCCCTTTCTTGCGGATGTGTGTATACATTTCTCTAAGCTATACCTTCCTCATCCTTATCCCGTTAGTGTAGATGTGAGGATAGCCCGGACAATATAAATATTATAATTTAAGTTTCAGTCCGCAACTCTTCTTTTTGAGCTCAACTGTTTTTAAACCCATACAAATTATACAAACCATTTCATGGAAGACTAGTCGATTATGATTCATTTATATAAAACATATAGTTTTGGTTCGGAGGGTGTGGATCAAAAGAAAGAGTTAATCCATGTAAGACGTGGCTAAATGTTCTAGAAGAATATGTAAAAAAAAAAATTTAGTGTTTTAAGAATAAAAGAGCTTGTTTGACTCGGTGTATGAATGTTGTTGAAGCTATGTGCACAACTTCTTGCCTACCCCGTGAGGGAACGTTATGATTAGGTAAATATGTATAGTTATTTGTTGTTGTTATAAACTATTATTTTTTGTATCCAACGTGCATTTAATGAACCAACTAATCATTTTCTCTCATGACCTATCAACTGGCTTAATTATAGAACAGACACAACAACCCTGATCCTTTTCTCACCATCTCATCACTGTTGAAGGGGAGGCCCCAATTTTATCAATTCTAAATCGAATAGATTTGCCGTGCTAGGAATCAAACCCAGGACCTTTGGATCATTGGAAAGATGCGTTACCGACCCAACTAAGGGTGTGATGAATTCATTGCTTTAAAACAATTCACGATTTTTGTATAGTTTTATTTCTAGGCTCAGTTATTCGTTAATGAAACAAATAGCCGAAACTATTGTTAATGCATTTTAGTGTGGATAGTCCCTCATAGATATCATATTCTGAAAATTGAAAAATGACACCTGGACACGGGAATCGAACCCGGGACCTTCGGCTTAGTACGCCACTGCTCTTACCACTGAGCTATCCAGGATTCGTCCCGTGCCCATGGTCATTCTTCACTCATAGTTTAAGGCAGAGTCTGAGATTGGCGTGGAAGTCGTCGGCTTATAAACATGTGATTATCTAAGATCACAGCCATCGGACAACGCAGCCATCAGCGACTCGGTAGTTGGCGATTTTGCTGCCAATTGACAATTATATATATAATTGTACAGGATTGCATATATTAATGAAACCAATAGCCGAAACTATTGTTGATGCATTTTAGTGAGGAATTCACCTTATAGATATCATATTCTGAAAATTGAAAAATGACACCTGGACACGGGAATCGAACCCGGGACCTTCGGCTTAGTACGCCACTGCTCTTACCACTGAGCTATCCAGGATTCGTCCCGTGCCCATGGTCATTCTTCACTCATAGTTTAAGGCAGATTTGCCAACTACCGAGTCGCTAATGGCTGCGATGTCTGATGGCTGTGATCTTTGATAATCACATGTTTATAAGCTGACGACTTCCGCACGTCCATCTTAGACTCTGCCTTAAACTATGAGTGAAGAATGACCACGGGCACGGGACGAATCCTGGATAGCTCAGTGGTAAGAGCATTAGCGTACTAAGCCGAAGGTCCCGGATTCGATTCCCGTGTCCAGGTGTCATTTTTCAATTTTCAGAATATGATATCAGTTATTCATATTTGTGACACTAGAGTTGGTTGTCTTAGGGTTAGCTGCGTTGTCCTAGATTAATTTAGTTTAAAAGTATATGTATGTTTATGAAAGCCTGTGATTAGAACGTACGCGGTAGATTCCTCTTTTTCCTTTCATGCCACAAATAATTTTTAACTTGGATAACTGATAAACGAGAAAAAATGTGTTTATTGTTGTTCATTCAGGTGTTCAATAGTCGCCAAAGATTTTCAACGCCTTGGACTTTACTATTAGGGAACTCCCTGTATGTTATCTATCGCTCTACTTCAAAACTGTTATCATTCGAACTAGCTTTTCACTCGTACCTCACCAGCTTTCAAGCCCCCTGAATTCTAACAAACTTAAATCTCGCTCACATCCAAGCTACAAAGTAAATTTTATATCTATGTATATATTTACATAAAAATATTTGACCCACCGTTTTGTATTTTCTTTGTGTCCAAGCCTTAATCAGCTCTATCTGCCCTTAATATACATACAAATACGAATTTTTAATCTTTACCGGTTGTTACACAGTCTAATGCGCCGACTCTCAATATACTGGTAACGGGAGGGTAAAGATTTTAATCCCAACCAGATGCATTAGAGCTTGGGTGGAAGGTGTGCACATGCGATTCATACTGGTAGTTTACCCATTCCTTCACCGATCTAATGAGATATTTACTTTATGACAACCTTCTTTATACCTATCCCTTGGTTAAAACCGTTAATAATCTTTTTGTTGAACGTGATTATTAAATATATATATTTAAAAACTAAACTTGCCCTTACAGTTAGGCCCAGCGAATCGTATGTAGGCCTACTCAGTTTACTTTGAACGGTAGTATTCTTACGTTGGCCGATAACAGTATGCCTTTTTATCTTTTAAGCTAGAATAAAGTAACTCTATACAGTTAAGTAGGTTATATATTAAGGGCGTAGCTTGGGGACCTATGATTATAATTATGGAGATCATCCGTAAACTTAGCCATAAATTGAAAAATGACAGGGACACGGGACTCGAACCCAGGACCATTGGCATAGTGCGCCAAAGCTCTACCACTAAGCTATCCAGGGAAATTCCCGTGCTCAGGGTCCACTCATATTTTAAGGCAGAGTCTGTGATGGACGTGGTGTATATCATATATCTTATAAGCTGATAGATGATGAATTAAGTGTACACTCTATGTATGGTATAGGTTACGGTCTTAACTCGATGAGCTCAACTATGACTATCATATTAGCTTCACCATAGTAGAAACAAGCAAGATTTCAGAGTTTACAAACTATACATAAACTTTGTATCAGTTAGTATACTATTAATCCAGCAGTAGTGTGTCCTAAAATTCTTGCGCCAGTGGTGTGTGGGGTGTTTGTACACCCCACCCATATTAAAAAAAAAATTAGCTCATGATTTCTTAAATTCAGTTTATTATATTAATTTTCATTCATTTATAACTCTGTTTGTGAAAAAGTGACTTAGTATAATTCGTTTTTCCAGTGAAACCTTTTATTATTATTCATTTTTACCTTTGAAATTCGCTGCAGTTTACAAAAAAGTTGGTGTTTAAAATAGCTTTAGGTGTAAAGTATTTTTTTATTGCATTTAATAACTATTATTGAATATATTTATGAAATTTAGGAAGAAATAATAAGTTTGTTCTACACAAAAAGTTCTGAGCAACAGTTTATTTGTACATCCTTTACAGAAAATTATTGTCGAAAAAAATAAATAAATTTAACTAAATTATACTTTTTGCAATAGTTACTTATTGAATTAATATTTTTTAGCTAAAAAAATATCATTTAGAAACGTTTAAGAGTAAATAGTGTCAAATATCTACCAAATTTTTTTTACTACATCAGAAGAGGTATTTATTCAGAACATGTCAAGCAAATATCCTATTAAACAACTTTTTCCTCTGGCTGGCGTTTTCCAACAAAGCACCTCACATGCTTTTATTACCTGATCCATACACAAGTACACATCACAAATGTAACATGTTATTTTAATTATTATACAATTTTTTCTTGGGCATTTCACGGCCCTCTTCATCCTCTGAATAAAACATATCCCCTGCAAAAACCTCGTCAAAAAAGGACTTTTATCCTTTCTGCCTCAATTTCGTAGCTGTCCATCTATAACATTCATGTCATTTAGTCCAAGAATATGCAATAAAATCCATTACAAGTATAATAAAGGAACAAAAATTATTTTATTTGGTTGAAATTATAGTGAGACAATAAAAATATAGAAATACGATATTATGTATACTCCCACCTTGTTAAAAACAGTAACGCCAGTAATGTGGTAGCGTGTGGTACACCCCAGGCGTTGCAACGCAACGGTCAGCTAGCAACTAAAAACTGGTCTTGTTAAGCACTACACTCTATGGACTATAAGAGGCAGCTAGATATACTGTGAGTCACACCCCACACACCACTCCCGGGTTGAAAATACGCTCATATGTAGATTAATTTCGTAACATGAATACTAATGTATTTATTTAATTTGAACCAAATCCGCTCAGCGCGAGATTATATATAGCTCGCATAACAATTTAGTCTACTCTTGCTAGAAATCTAATTGTTTCTTGTGTTGAGATAATAATAATGAGGTAAATGATTGTAAAGAATTAACAGGAATTGAGTACAGAGTTTTAAATACATAGACTATGCTTTATATAGGTTTGTTGTTTGAACTTGAACGTTTTTATTTATGACAATAATATTCCAGTCGTATACGTCTGTGATGTATGATCTTTTCAACTGAAGTTTATGACTCTTGGTTCTATGTTATACTGTACGTACTTAAAACTCAAACTTTTCCCAAGGATGATGTTATTAAACTTACTTCATCTCTAGTTTCATAATAACTCAAAAGTTAAAAAAGATACCTCCCTCCCCCAAACCCTGTGGTACTCACTTATTATGTCTGCGGGCAAGTGAGGATAAAACTGGGGAAAGGGGGAGGGGGGAGGTTTGTTGAATGTTTGTCGTGCGCTTCGCCTGGGGTAACATGTGTCGGGAATGGCTACAGTTCCATTGAGCCAAAATGTTGTAGAAGCCATTGGCGTTGTTAAATGTATATCTCTAGTTTAAGGTAGGTCCTTAGTACAATCTGGTTGCTAGCCCCCCTTCTCCCTTCATCAACCTCACCTTGTATCTCTAAAGCACCATCCCCCAATTTTCTTCTTGTCTCTAAAACATCTTAAATTGTTTTTGTTTACTATTAAGACCTTCCTACCTCCCAAAAAACAAAAACAGCTTTTCTTTACAGAAGTTCTAAACGATATATTATACAAATAGCCTCAAATACTAATTTGCTTGTATTTTTATAGTAAATATACAGTCGTATTTCCAAGACGCTAATTCATGGTCGCAAAATATGTCTGCCTTCAGCTCACTAAACAGATTCACTACTTAAATAAAAATCTGTTGTAAAATAAGTGTGTTGGGATCCCCAAATTCTAATAAGCCAAAAACTCTTATGTTATTTTTTTTTTATAATAACATGTATATTATATACTCTGCACTCCACCTAGATGAAACCTCGATGAAATTTGGTTTCTGCAAATTCTGAAATGTAAAACTTATTTTCTAATAGGGTTGAATTCAGCTAGTGTATATATCTATCTGGTGAGTTGAAGGCAGAAGACATTTTAGTACTGTGAACTCGTGACTTAGAAAACGCTGTACTGGAATAAAACCAACATGGTCGACCAGCGAGAAAGCAGGTGGCGAGTTAATTAATATTGTTAGATGTGGTAACAGCCCATATTCATGGATATAGCATTTTAGAACCGCGCCAGTGAGCATGCTGACAAAGACGTCAGCCACTTCTCCTCTACTTAGCCGGCAGTGGCGGTTCGTAGCTAAAATTAGTGGGGGTGCTGCCCCAGAAAATTTTTAGCCTTTGTTTTAAAATCGTGTAAAAGGAAAAAAACATGTATAAAAAGAAAATGTGTTCAGGAACTTGATAAAATATTAACAAAAACAACAACATATTTTACTTACTTTAACTTAAATTGTTACAGTTCAAGCTTGATCTATTCATTTAGAAATGAAATCCAGTCTTCTTGTTTTAATTTGCGCAAAAGGTTCAATAATTTTCTCCTTGATCTCTGGACGACAATTGAGGACATTTTTCTCCATTGAAAGTACTGCAAGAGCATTTAGTCTTTCTGTTAAATAAAATAACTGAAAAAAAAAAAGAATCAAATAGAATATCTGGAAGCAGAATAATAATCTAATTCTACACTCTTATACACTTTATCACGTTCAAGAATATGGTACACGGTTTTTAAGCACAACACACGCTGAGTAAAAAAAAAAAATCCTTCCACCATCACGCCAGAACCGGCACTGTGAGAGCAACAATGCTCTCTCTACCGGGCAGTCCCGCCTTCCTCCCCACCACATATTATGTGCGCATGCGCACAACAGTCAAACACCACGTCGCTGGCACTGTGAAGCGCACAGTTCCTTACAAAGATTTTTGTATATTTTTCATAAACTGAGAGACACCTACTGAAGTACTAACACTAAGTTTTAGGAATATATATTGTACTACAAAAATAAAGAAAGAATTAAAGAAAAAAGGACTCATTATATTAAATGTTATCGATAATATCAAGTGGAAATAGGGGGTGCTGCAGATCCGCAGTGCCTGTACACGAGCCGCCACTGCTAGCTGGTGATGGGAGTTTGTGGTTCGAATTTCGGTTGGGTGTAGTAAGGGGATTTTTCTGAAATTATTCATCACTCCCTTTACACTCAAATGCTGGTACACTTGCTCCAAATTATACCTACCTAATATACACGTATGTTTGATAAAATATATTGATACATTTTCAAAGTCACAGTATCTAGAAAGCTACCCTTAAATCAATTTATCTTTCAAAAAATATTCTTACATCAACTTTATTTAGCTTATAAAACATTCCTCATATAGTAATTTTTAAGGTGACCTGGTGGTCTAGAGGTAATGTGTCAGACTTCTGTGCTGGCGGCCGGGGTTCAATCCTCGGTCCCGGCACAGATTTATCTGATTACCAAACCCTTCCTTCACCTCTGACAAGACATCTTGTGAATGTGGGGAATGCCAGGCCTCCACCATGGTTCGGATTCCACGTTAAACTGTAGGTCCTCCATTTCATCTCACAATCACCCTACCATTACACATTAGCGTAAGTGCGTACAACCCGAACGGGTAGTAAGACGCGGTGCTATTAATAATAATAGTAATTTTTAACAAAATATTTACACCCATTTTCAAAAAATTTCAAATTTTCGATATCAAGCTATTGGTAAGATACTCATAATTTTAAGACTAAAATAAAAATCACTATATATCCTCGACGTATGACCATATAGATATAAAAGTTTGAATGAAATTCATATTGTTTCGGCTAAGTTCCAAGTACAGACAAACAAACATAGGGACAGATCCACTATTGAACCATGATCTGGCTGTCCCCTGCAATCCAATCTAACACGAGAGTGAAGCGTTAGACCACTAGACCACCGATCCAGGTCAAAAGGGCTATTAACAAAGCACTTAATCAAGGAATTTGGAATGAGGATGGTAGCTTAGAGGTAGTTCCCCTTTGAAGAGAGGCTGAGGAAATCACATTCTCAGGGCACTCCACCGAGAATAAAACTCTGACCTCCCTCGAAAATAGATACAAAGTCCCAACATGAATCGAACACCTTAGACCGCTCGGGCCACCACTGCAGTATAGTATTCAATTATCTTTGGTGTAATATTTAGAATTAAAATCTCACTGCTAAAAACAAATTCGCTATTATCCATCAATATATTTTTATATTTTTTAAATTTTTTGATGTTCAGAGTATTATGTAAAAGCAACACATTTGGGTTTTCACAATAGAGAGTTGCATTTGGTTAAATAGGGAAGGGGGGAGAGGGAAAGAAGATTGGAAATGAAATGTAAATGGATCCTAGGCTGCAGGTGGAATGGGTCCATGGCAATGCAGAATCCGAGCTAGTAAATCATGTTCCGAGGCATCATTTTTTTTTCTCTTTTTTTGTCAGTGCGTTTAATTTACCGGCGTTATGGCTTTATGCGACTTCGTGAATAAAACAAGCCAATCACGTTGTGCAAAGAGATGGCTATCGATCCAACAGACCGTGGTCTGTTGAGTGCTTTCACTACAGTTGCTGTATGTTCTCGCATGGACTGGATGCTACACATATTCCAATTTTATTCTACTTTGCTATGGCAACTTTTGTTTTATCTAAGTAATATATATATATATATATTTCCCGCCTGTGCCTTCTAGAATCACTACCTATCCTGGTCTCCCACATTCAACTACACAAAATAAAGGTTTTTAAATAGAAAATGTACCCTTATTTGCGTAGAGCTAGACTGCTAAATCATTTAGGAAACACAATACTCAGTACGCCTGTCCAGGATTCTAGCCCACTGACAAACCAAACCAGACCAGATAATTATGACTATTTTTGTCCGCGTGTCTATCGATGCCACTCTTTGCATCTTACTACCCCCTAGGTTATCCACTTATTAACTATGGTGAACTATTGATGCATGGATGATATACTTTTTTTTATGAAATATACCTGAGTTTATTTAGAGGAAGGGGAAATTGAAACTATTTAGAAAAAATAAACGCCATAGTATACCTAGCAGATATTTAAACTTCGACCTTATCGACGCTGGAAAATGATACGAGACTAGTCTGACTTCTTTGATTTTGGGTCCACCAACACTTTTATATTATTATTAGTATTCTTGATATTAGGGACTCCCTATGACTTAATTCTAGAACGAACACGCCAACAATACCCTAGAACATTAATTTATCCTTTAGTTGAGAGGTAACATTTAAGTACATCTAAACTTAAACTGAACATCTCCCATCTAGCCTATAATTCGTTGGTTTTAGTTACCGGCTAAGACAGAAAATGTATCACCGTAAAATTGAGTTTACTCATTTGGTTGAATGAGTATGAGATCTGGTTCTTGTATTTTTGTTGATAAAAAAAAACTCGTTAGCTTAGACGGTTGTCGTTATGACCATCCATCGAATAAAAAAAAAATACATTTCCACATCTATGTGAAAAAATGTTAAGTCGAAAGTCAAATTCAGGAATATTATTTCAATATCCCTGCTGTAATAATACTTTATATTTTTTCTGGGTATTTTTTTCTACCAATAATATCTAATTATCCTACTACCTACGCAGGCTATCTGATTTTGACTAAGCAGATAGGGTAGGAATAATTGAGGTAAAATATAGATAAATGTACCAGCATTTTCTTGGAGAAAAAGTGCTTGGAAACCATTTCGAGAAGGCCACCCTCAAAACATTCAGTCGGTATTCGAACCCCAAACTCTCTCATCGCAAATCAAACTATAGGAGGCGGGCGTTAATTTATTCCACGTTTCCACCGATTCGGGGTGTAAAAAATCCAACAAATATATCCTGAAAAATGACAGCCTTAACACGGAAATCAAACTCGGGACCTTTGGCTTTGCACACTAATGCTCTACCACTGAGGCATCCTGGTTCGTCTCATATCTCGGGTCATTTTTCACTAGTTGTTGGTGTCTCAAATGAAGCGATTGGCACCCAAACCAGAAATACTGGGTTTGACTATTCTGTCCAGCCTGTCTTTGTCACTTGATTGAATTTGATTCAGCTATAATGACTGATCCTGTGGATAACCCTCACATATCAATTTGTGATACACATTAATTAATAAGATTAATATACATCAACAATAACTTATATTTTAAGATACCTTTGGTTGAGAGCTAAGGTGGTTTAACTCTAGAGGTTAGTCACCCTGTTTCTGTCCCAACCTGTTCATATAATATCGTGTGCGTGTGTAATCTTATTACTACCCAGATACTCTATTCTTAGCGCTTGGGTTGGAGGCTTGGTGTCAAGGCTGTCTTAAGTTAGTGGTGTTAAGTTAATTTAATATTCATGTACGGATACCGCTTTATCTCAAAAATTAACGTTAAAACTAATTAAGTACCTATTACTGTTTAAATTTGGTTTTCATCTTATGGTTTAAGTCTTGTTATTATTTTATTCGATTCATTTGGTGTTTATCGAAGTTGTTTTTTCCATTAATAGTTACCGTAATTATTGTGGGTTTGTGCAAACGTAATTTATGTTCTTGAAAAATAAATTGGAGCAGACATGTGAAAATTCCCTTGACCTTGTTTACAATTTCTACCTTAGATTATCTGAGAAACGTCTTTAAAAAGTTTTCAATTTCTTTTGAAACAAAAGAATACTTTTAAAAAACCCACCTTAATTTCACAGCTCGTTCACAGCTTTTAAAAAATAGCTGATAAAAACTTATTATCTTCCAGAGAAATCTAGGAAAAATATTGGGCTACGCCCACCACCCTCTTGAAATATTTGATGCTGCGGAATGATCCAAAACTAAAAAAAAAAAAGTAAATGTGATCCAGTAACAAAATAAACTCGTATATCACAACGTGACCAATACCTTTTTTTTTCTTTATACTTTTTTTTTTATCTCTTTCTTTCTCGCTCCTACTCTCGTTCTGCTTCTTTCTAACTTGTTTTTATTCCACTTCTCTCGATATCCGTTAGACTTCCCTTTAGATGTTGGTTTTAGCCTTCTTTCCTTTCTCAATGTATGGCTGCCTTGTTTTTCAAAGGGTTAAGGGGGTACTTCTTTTCTCAACCTCCCGTCCCAATCAATCTGTCTTTTCTCGTGCCGGAGGTTTTGGTGCGATTGCTGATGTGGTTCGGGGGTGAGGGGGGGGGGGGCTG
>CABFVX010001488.1:0-13359 GCA_902151425.1 Timema shepardi | reverse complement strand
GGGGGAAAGAAGGAGATAACCCAACTCCTACTTGCCCTCGTTATGTTTGACCACGAGCGAGCCGGTAAACATGTATCAGTTCTACTCAAACATGGTTTATCTCTTCTTCGAGTTTGCTTTACAGCTCGGGAGAAAATATACCCTTCTTTTTCTTCACTGCTCATTCAATCTCGCTCTCTCTCTCTTTCTTTCTCTCAAAATAGAATATTCTACTCCATTTGGTTTGGTGCTAAGGGATGTTTTTTTTATTCTGTTTCGTGGCTTGGTTTTTAAGTGTGTTCGGCCGATCAGTCACGTCGTGTTCTCTTTCAACCGACAAGATATGAGGTAGCTTCATGCGATGGATTATTGTATCGATTCCTGCTATCCTTTATTCCAATTCTTGATTTCGATTCTCAATTTTAAACCTCGATTCTTTTCGATTTTCGATTCAGCAACATTTACACTTTCAATCTTTTTCCATGTGTCCAACCTCACATTAAAACAGGATGTTATTTATTTACCGTATCGTTATGTATTGAAAAATAAAAACACATCAGAAAAGTGTAAATAGGAAAAAAAAAACACTTAACACGGCCATTTTGATTTGATCACTAGAACACAAAGGTCATCTTGAGTATTCCGGTATTAAAGTGAAACGGAAAAAAATATAATAATAATAATAATAATGATAAAAATGTTCATGATGAAAAATAATCCAATTCTGAATGCTGCAGTCTTCTTTCTGCGAAAAATTGTATTTCATGAGATTTGCGAGCTAATAATCGAGGTATAAAAAACCGCGACATTAAGTTTTACTCTAGTTTTTTTCAATGCCAGAATAAATTGAGTGATCAAGGAATCCATTTAGACGTCCTTAGTTATTGATTTTATATATATAATTGTTGGCTAATTCTTTTTGTTCGGTACCTACATTACTTTTCGCACAGTATAAGGCGTCAGGCTCACAAGATACTGGGTCACCAGTGATGGAGTGGTCGAGGATCGACTCTCTACAGAGGAGGGTGGAGTAACAAGTGTTTCTTGTCACTTTGGTTTTTGCATCCTCTATTCATGCTAATGCGGGTGTACTTTCTCCTTTAAACTAATCTCCCCACATATAGCCCTTAGATTAAGCCGATAATAATGTTTGTTTTGTGTTGAAAACAATATTATCGTTTGTATTTTTAGATTCATAATAGTGATTATAAGTTTTTAGATGTTTATTTAAATGAAAATATGTGAAATTTGGTGTTGATCTTCAAACACTGTCACTAAATTAAACCACTCTTGCAAATTCAGTATTTAAACTATTTATGAAACATCAAATGAAAAATGAAAAATTTGTCACGACAGAGATATCATTATTATAAAATTCACTTTTTTTTATCTCCTGGTTTGAAACTATTATTCCTCAGTTTAAAAAAAATGTAATCTGTAAATAAATTTAAACTTATTTGAGGTGGCTGAAGGTACAATTCAATTTTCATATGTTGGCCTTTGAGGATATTCAAACATATTTTTTTGGGCCAAAATAATATTTTACTATGAAAATTTGATTGTTGAAACAACAGAATTAATCAAAACATAAATTACTTTATGAACAATTATCTCTAATGATATTTTTTCACGCATTTAAATTATTTTTTAACTATTAATAAGGAAGAAAGTGTATCTTTGTGGTCGCTCTTTTATAATATTAATAATAATGAATATGGTTTTACTCTGTTTTTTTGTCTAGTAAAACCAAAATAACATTATAGAGTATTTATTTTTATATTTAATCATTTAACTACATTTATTACACATGTGAAGTTATACCATTAAGTTTATGCTGCGTGTTTGTAGTGTTTTGACACACTGTTTAAATATCTGTTTGGTCTACCAACATCTAACTACACTAATTAGGTAGGGATGAGGAAGGTGCAATTTAGTGGTAATTTACCCATATTTTGGTAAAGGAAAAGTGTGAAACTTTTTAAGAAAAATCACCATTTGCACCTTGACCTCCCTGCCACCGGTATATAAGAAAATATGATTTTGACACCTGATTATGCGTGCCAACCTTTGCGGGCATGTTGCGTATTTATACATTAAAATATCTATAGTAATATTCTAAATATTAACAGGCTATTATTGTTTCAATATTTTTTTAGCTAATATTTGTAATATAAAATGACGTGGAGGTCCGTGTTTCAATTCAAACTGGTAAAATAGAGGTTTATAAATAGTTTTACACCCTCCTTACACGCAAATGCTCCTACCTTCTTCATTTAACTAGTTATTATTGTGCTAAACGAACTCAAAACGTTTTATTGTGAAAAGTTTTGTAGAATAAACTTTCCCTCGGCTTCCCAGTTAGTCAAAGGCTATCAACCTACCATCGATTTTGAGCTTTCGGTGTGTATATCAAAGCGAAGCGTATACTTTTCTCCCTTCACACCTCGATGAGAACTTCAAAGACGACCCCATCTCTCAGATCTCCACGGCTATCTCAACTCTAACAATCATTTTGGGAGAGTGAAACAGTATATTTATTGTATTAACAAATTATGTTTTTAACAGAGACAAATCATATTTAAAGATAAAAAATAAAAATCAACAATTCAAACAAAACTATTTATGTCCAACCTATTCTCATTATCTTGTTTTATACACAAATTTTTGACGTTCTTAATTTATTTCACACCATTTAAGTAAGAAATTAAGCTTATATTATTTTTAACCAAATATACCCCCCCCCCCTCCCCCTTGTATACACTTATTGTTATTTTACACAAATCAGGGTTTCCATGGTGATGTGAACAGAGAATGATTGTTCAGATGAGGCATTGCACAAACAGAAGACAATTTAAAAATTCTATTGGAAATTTTATTTATCGTTCTTGAAAGCTACTATTTATGCCGACATCCTGGACCACTGACTTTTAAAATGAATGTTCGTTTGTCAAAATCGGTACATCAGTTTTCTCGTAATTTAAATTACTGGAGATGGGCCTATACAACTATATTTAAGAAGTGTATAACCTAAACGAATACTGAAATACTTTATAAAAAATATAACAAAGATGTCATTCATGATTGTTTAAAAATCTATTCCAGAGAAAATTCCTATCTGATAACTTTATTATTATAATTATTAGTAGCACCGTGTCTTACTACCCGTTCGGGTTGTACGTACTTACTCTAATGTGTAATGGTAGGGTGATTGTGTAGATGAGATGGAGGACCTACAGTTTAACGTGGAATCCGAACCACGGTGGAGGCCTGGCATTCCCCACATTCACAAGATGCCTTGTCGATAACTTTATTGAAGTCATTGACTACCTTAGATGCAATTTATGGAATGAATACGTCCTGGAATCAAGTGAAACCTTTGACACTTATATTTTCACAAGAGATAAACTCCTCCACGAAACTACGAAAAATTTGACGAAGAAGAGATTTTAGTTCACGCAATTGCGCGGAATGTTACAAGACTGTAATGGTTGTGAGAAAATTGTTATAAAAATATTTTGACAAGAAGCTGCAAATTTATGATCCTAACTGAGTCATGAAATTTCATTCTATTAAGGTTTGTAATTGCCTTGAGGATGGTACGCTTTTCCCCAATCGGTCGCTTGGTAAAAATATCTAGAATTAATATTATTTTAATTGTTTTAACTATTATATTTCCAAATTTTCTGTTTCCCATAGTTTCAAATAAATATCAAACGTTTTTCTATCGACTTCTTTATTCTTAATTGTTATACTTGATATTAAATGTATGAATTCTTTGCAAATGGTAAAATAATGTTAAAATTTTCTGGAAGAAACAAAAAAATATCTTCTAGCACTCAAACATTATAAAAATTATAACAAATATTTCCCACAAATGGGCTATAAAAGTCTAAACTCATACGAGCATTCTGTTTTGACTAAAAAGAAAAATAAGTTAAGTTAAAAAAATATACAAGTAAGTCCTTTTTTCTTTTTACATTCTTTTTAACGAAACCTATTCATTTTGATGAGAAAGAAGTGAGAGTACGATAAAAACTTTACTACTACTTTGACAAGTTTTCCTATTTTTGAGTAGAAAAAACGTTGGTATATATTGTGTCTAAAAAAAAAAGAAAGAAAGTTCCAACGACCATGATGCTTCCCTTTTTTTGTGTGTGTGTGTTTTATTTTCATCTCTCTTTCTTTTTTTTTAGTAGAAGTTAAAAAAAACTTTTCCTCTGAAGAGGTATTTTCGTGCAGAACTAGTCGAAACGACTAAGCAACATTTACAGGCGTATTGACTGGTAAGGACGGGACACTTAGTGGACTCCTGTTCTTACCCATGTTAGCAATCCAACCCACCTTTCTTTCCCCTTTGATGGTAAGAGGAGTAGAGGAGTTGAAATATAAATCTTCTTTACTAGCTGAAGATCTTCCATAAATACAGTTTCCAGGCGATCTCCCCCTCCCCCGCATCCATTTGACATTTTGATCGAAATGTGTACCACTAAAACGAACGAATAAGTGTTAGGTATTCTCTTACGTCCCCAAACAAACTAGGCCACCTGATCAATTGTATTAAGAATGGCGCGATTTTATTTTTGACCATAATATAAAAACTATTTAATATTGTAACCACCTAAACTTGCTGGTGGTCGCATGTTCTATGGCATCAGGCACGCAATAGGCTGTATGTTTGGTGACGGGGAAGGTTGAAGCTTAAACCCAGCTGCCTGCACTTAGGGGGCTGTTTTCCAAATTTGATTTTCCTCTATGGTTTAACATATTCTCTTTATACGAATATGGGTGCACTCTCTAAAAAATTACCTCTTGTACCCCTTAGATTTACACACTAAAACAAATCATTGCGTCTTATTTTACTTGTTCGGGTTAAACACTTATAACAAGATAGTTACTCTAATTCAGGGCTGTTCAATTAGTTATGCAAGTGGGCCACTACAAAAATCATATTTGGCGGATCAGACATTTAATTCAATATTGCAGTAATTTTAAACGTTATTAGATTATACTGTTGTAGTTTAAAAGGGGTAAGGGAGTGTGGAGGGAGTGAAACGTAATTTGATATATATTGATATATTTCAGTGAAATTAATTTTCATCATTAAGCTTCGTTTTCTTACTAATCAAAGTAGAAAGTGCCATCCTAGAAATCTTATAATAAGACTAATTACAAGAAAAGCACTCCACTTATTATAAAAATCTCACGAACAATAAGCCAGGCAAATATCAACTGGAGAGATATCGACTGCTGTTGGGTGGAGGGGAGAAGAGATGTGAGTCACTCTCAGTCACCCTGTCACCACCTGCATTGTTCAAGGTCAAAAGCAAAAATACGTTATATAGCTCAGCCGTTATCTGGTGGCACCTGGGGGGGAGATATACCGGGTCTAGAATGGGGGATGCACGCCTCTTGCACTACCTTGTAAACACACAATGTTAGTGGTGCCAAGAACCGAGTAACACTGGGCTTGCAGCTTCCCTCACCGCTGATAAGATACTGGATATATCTCTGGCTGTTCAAGGTCAGGTTCCTCCACATACCATCTGAACCATATGACTAATCTCCAGTGATAGGGGCCTACAGTAGTTGGACTTTCAATCTGCGGGCCAATCTGCATAGCTTGGTGGATCGGATGTGGCCCGCGCACCGCCAATAGAATAGCTCTGCTCTAATGGTTTAAGAATTAGGAAGGATGCGTTTTGGAGGTAGTTTACCCGCATTTGCGCGGAAGGCGAGTGGTAAACCATTTAGGAAAAACCACTCTCATTAGACCCAACTTGGATTGTAACCCTGATCTCCCCGTCATCAGCAGGTCAGTCTAATACTTCAGTGACGCCTTAGACCGTTCGTCAACTGAAGTGAGTGACACACTAAATAAATTGGGTATTATTGATACAGGCGTTTATTTGTAAAAATATCTTGATCGTTGAATATATTATCTAATGTCCCTTATACCATCTATAATGTCGTCTAATAACTTGAGCACCTCGTCACACAGCGTTAGAGGAAGGGGTTCACAACGTACTAAAGGGGTTTTGGTTTTCATATTTTGTCACTTCACTCCCCAATCCATTGTTCATTCAATGTTTCTTTCAAACACTCGTGAAACACATTAATATTTATTAATGATATTTATATAATATATTTATATAAAACAAGTTATTAACATTATCTTAAAATAAAATCAATGGCTAGTTATATAAATACTCTTTGGAGCTTCAAATACCCCATCACATATGTTGAATTGATAACTAAACTCTAGTTCAATTATTTGCAGTTGTTACTGTAAAACTATTATTAAAAATATATTATAGTAAAACAGTGTATTATTTATTCTTATATGTTCATATTTATAAGTTCCAACTATCTAAACTTAAGGCTGGTATACATACACTTGAACAGTCGTTCGTGCGTGCTATGTTTGATCTGTTAGTGCGTGGCGTGATTCGGCAAACCGAACAGAACGAGCCGAACTCTACCGACCGACTGTCGGTTTTTTGGGAATGCTCAAAGGAAATCAGGCGTTTGCCTGTGTTCATTGGGTACGTGTCTTCGCACCAGTTTGAACCGTTTGGAGTGTTTGCTGCGACTCATGGAGTGGGCTGCTGAGCATTGTTCGGGGTTATTAGATATATATGAAGAAAACCCGGTACTATGAAACTCTAAACATGGATTTGATTATGATAAAGTTAAGAAACATGATTCGTGGGTTAATATCTTGAAACAGTTTGGATGTTCTGCTCCAGAAGGGAAAATAGATAGTATGGTGTCAAGCTTCCGACGTGAAAAGGCAAGGGAGAAGAAAAGTTTCCCCTTTTTAGTTAATGCAAAGGATCAAGACAGAGCATGCTGCCACTACCAAATAAATTTTTAGAGTAAGTTCCAGTACTCGTCTTGTTTGTGGCGAAATCAGCGGGAACAAGTCGAGCACGAGCAAATGATCCGATTGCTTAGAGTTCTCGGACGTGTCATTTCTTCGCGTTCGTTTGGGTTGTTTGCCTTGTTTTGTTCGTTCGGAGTAAAATGCGCAATTGAATACCCACCTTTACACTGAACTTATTATATATATATATCAAACTGTAATACGTCATTGGTTTTTTAATAGATTGAACAAATTTAATGTATATTTAATTATGTTGTGGGCGCCACTGTCGTATAAAATATTGACAGAAAAAAATATAAAGCTAATTTGTAAAACACTCAGCAATCTGACAAGAAGCTCCCCTTCCCAAGACCTGTGGCCTTCACCTTCATTTCTTAATTAATACGTACATTAAGTACTTACTATACCGAGGACTCCCACAGTTCTCCCTTGAAGTGATAATCAATACCTACATCAGTGATAACAGTAGCTTTTACCGACCACACAAATTACATCGCCAATAAGGTACAACACTCGAATAATATTGGCACAGATCAATTTTAAGACGGGTTATAATTAGTTTAGTATAATTAAAAAACATTAATAACTAACTCTGCCTTTGGCATTCCTTCCTAATATATAATTCTGAAGTCCCTAATCAATAAAAGGAATTCAACAGAAAAGAGTGTTCTTATAAGGATGCACTTACTACAATATATTGTTACTGTTGATAGAGTTATGCCTTTAGTATTAATACAATTTACATATTTCATTAACATAACATAAATCTGGTTATGTCCTAGGACCTAGGCACTCTCCTTTAATATCATTATTATGTGTTAAACTGTCACTTGAGTACTTGGCCTCCTTTTTAAAACACTATAAATTCCCTAAACGAGAATTAACACTATATTCCAAGGTTTTAAATTACTCGGTGAAAGATTATTTCCTAGCCATCTTTTTAAGAAAAAACAAAGATCTGAATCTATTTTTAAAATATTCTAGATTAACAATTCAAAGGTGTTTTATTCAAGCTAAGGCTATCCGGAGGCTATAGAACAGTTGCGACAAATGCTTTGTATGTGGCCCTAGGTATCTGGCCACTAGACCTAGAAATAAAGAAGAGAGCGGCAATGTACTGGCTACGGAAAAGGGAGTTAGACAAGGTTTCTAAACTGAAAAGGGAAGGAGTAATAAATTATATACAGGTGAGAAAAGCATTGCTGGACGAGTGGCAGACAGAATGGAACCAAAGCACAACTGGAAGGAGAACTTACCAACTCTTTCCTGATGTCATAGATTGCCTAAAATTAAAATTTCTACACCCTTACCCTGGGCTAGTTCACTTTATCACTGGCCGTGGGCCGTAAAGGGCTGTTCTCTACCTAAGACGCTTGCCAGAAGACAGGCTTTGCAAATGCGGAGGGGAGGCTACCCCCGAACACGTCGTACTGGAATGTCAACTAACGGTAAAAGAGAGGGAAACAATGAGAGTTCCATTACAGGCCAGCGCAATTTTTCATATATTGCGTGACGTGGATAGGTGTGGTTTCCTAGATACAATCGCGAATGACGTGTTGAAGAGAGAAAAAGACATATATATATATATATATATCAGACATGAAGACTAGGAGACAGGTTAGACAAAACGAACAAACGGAAGACAGACAATGTAATAAGACCAGTGACTACAGTGACACTACAGAAGGTGGCGACCCGACATCAGAGACAGAAACAGAAAACATACTATGAAACTGTAACCAAGACTTAGATTAGACAAAACATTGATCTTACCGGCTGGTAGAGTGGAATGTGACGAGGAACTCTAGGTCATCCGGAGCCCAGCTGAGGAAGACTCCCTTAGGATGCCAGTAGTGAAAGTTTCTGAGGGACCTGAGGCAGCCGACTTACCAGCTGGGAATTAGAGTAATCGAATAACATCAAGAGACGGAGGAAGAAAACCCCCAACTCGCATGGTCTGGCCCATTTGGCAACAAGTGAGGTCCTGAGCTGGGGCTCATACTGATTCGGGGACTATTAGGTCCGGAATCTGTGGGACACCCAGCGGGGCAGGGTACCGGGGGCGTAAAATACCCAGGGCAGACCACCTAGTAGGATAAAATTAGATGGGGAAATAAGTACACTTAGATTAGGCGCTATAATCAACATAAACTTAAGTAATGATTGTAAATTGGATAAATTAGTAATTATCAAAGGTAGCGAAACAATGTAACATAGGTCCTGAGTTACATTCTAGGCCTCAGGACAGAAAGTAATGATAAGTAAATAAATGTTTTATTCAAGCATAGACAAAAAACAAACATCTTGATAGTAAAAAAGCTTCAAATGCATAACAATGCCATTATCAAAGAAGCAACAGTGGAGATACCACGAATTAAAACACTGGAAGATAAAATATCTTCACAAAAAATTACAATATTTACAGGTATCATATATTAAGATTAAAATTTAAATAAGTGCTAAAAAAACGCCGCGCGAGATCTCGACTGGTAGCTAGTCAATCTTGCATTGAATAGAAAGCGTTGCTAGTTTAACATGGAAAATAATCGATCCATACCCACTAAACAGTTCCAAAAATTGTCACTCGCAAATAAGAAGCTCCACCTTACGGGATTGGAAACCAAAATCGATTCATCTACAAATAATCTTGCAACCGATTATTGCTCTCAAAACAGGTAAGTGATTAAAATATACTTCATAAGACATCCTTGTTTATACTAAAAACACTCTCAATGACTACAGAAATAAACAGCGATGTTATTAGTAAAACCCAATTCCCCAAAATTATTAACAACCATCCGCCAAGATACTCTTGAAAATTATCTATGTCCTTAAGATATTTTATTGTTTTTAAAGAATCTAAAATAAAAGCAGGTGAGCATATTAAATATTATTATTATTATTATTATTATTACTAGCACCGCGTCTTACTACCCGTTCGGATTATACGCACTTACGCTAATGTGTAATGGTAGGGTGATTGTGAAATGGAGTACCTACAGTTTAACGTGGAATCCGAACCACGGTGGAGGCCTGGCATTCCCCATATTCACAAGATGTCTTGTCAGAGGTGAAGGAAGGGTTTGGTAATCAGATAAATCTGTGCCGGGACCGAGGATTGAACCCCGGCTGCCAGCACAGAAGTCTGACACCTTACCCCTAGACCGCCAGGTCACCCATATTAAATATAATCACACAACAATACACAGTAGACAAATATAGATTTTTTATTTTTATTTTATTTTTGGATACTGACCATTTAATCCAACGTGTAAAACTGTGACATTTTAGTAGGGTTAAATAAAAACCTAATGGAACTTTGACTTTATTTTCTGTTCGGAAACACCCGTAGCTCTGTCAGCAGTTTTATGTACAGTCTCGCTCACAACATATTGCCCCTCCCCAAAGTTTATCAGGGAGAGTACTTGTTTAGTAATGCAATTCAAAGTCCTGAAGATGTACGTTAATAATTCTACTTTTTAAAAGCAATACTGCTATATATTGTAAATATTACTACCTCCCACAGTATGGTAAAAAAAACCCAGTAAAACATCACATGTGAACATTTCCGTCTTACCTCCACTCCCATACATCCGTCCGGGATTCTAATTACAATCTCCCCGTATATTGTAAAAGTGCAATGTGAATATAATACCTTAGACAGCTTGGCCTCTATATTTTCAAAATTTTAAAGATTTAAAAACCTAGTAGAAGTATTACTAAATTCGAATAACCCGAATGGGTAGGAAAAGGTAGTATAAAAAAGTATTAATAAACAGAGAATTTAACAATATATTTAATGTAAACATGTACCGTTAATCATCTAATTAAATTACCAAATTGAACCATCTTTTCCCTTATGTAATTGTAACGATTAGTATGGGGGTGAGACTATTATGTATTACTGGATTCAATTATGTACCACGCCTCTTTTATAATAACACGTATTTAAAATGTTTGTTTTAAATCAGTTCTTCCCCATCATTGGTCCTTAGGTTTATGTTTGATTTTAATCGTGAAAATAATGGATATTAAAATTAAATTATCTTCATAATGTATATTTATTTTCGATTTTATTTCAAGTCGATTGCTGTTATTGCCTCGAGGCTGTAATAATGTTTCAAACGAACCATCAGCTTGAATATACTCACAAGCATAAACGATTGAGTACACTCAAATTGGTGGTTATATTTTAAAGAATTTATTTATTTAAAAACCACCTTACGCCCGATTTTTTTTCTCAGCGTTTAATACCCGTTTGGAATATTCGCATACTATCACTAGTTGGGTAGGAACAAGGAAGGTAGAATTTAGAAAGAAAAAAATGTTCCCCCATTTTTGTGGAGAAAGAGTGAGATACAATACAAGTACACCCTCAATAAACCTAGCTGGGATTTGAACCCTGACATTTCTACCATTGTAAATCCAGTCTAATGCGGGAGTGACGCTTTAGATCATACGACCACCGGTGTGGATTAAGTTGCTGTTGACGTAGAGGTTGGGGCTATAATTACTATGAGGTACACGGAGGATGGTATTCAATCCTCTGTACAAGTCATTGCGAGGAAAGGACCACTAAGCTAACTTCGTCATATTTTCTCCTTAAATAATAACTATCGTTTCACCCGCTTCGGTGGTTGAATGGTTTAAGGCGTCACTCTCGCAATAGACTGCCGATGATGTCAGGCCACTATACCACCAGGCCGGTTAATACATGAAAATCTTATTCATCAACCATTTACCAACCACACCAAAATACCTTACTATGTAAAAACTCATACAGTTGCTAGAGTTGGGAAGTCTTCGATATAGTTAGTAAACTTTTACATTTTAAAATTTATCTCAATGACATTTTTAACATTTTGGTCATGTGCCAACCATAGCACTGATCTTTTTTTGATGATAAATTCATGGGCACTCCACGTATCAAGAGGAAGAACGCAAAAGACTAGAATGCCGATGACGGGAAGATTGGGGTTTTAATCCTGGTTGGTTTTACTGGGGGTGTTTTTTTTCAAAAGGGTTTACATTGGCCCTTTGCGCAAATGCGGGTACACTTCCTCTGAATTCAACCTTACTCATCCCTAGCTCATTAGCGTAATTAATACATATGCGTATAGCCTGACAAGTTAATTAGACATGGTGCTAAAAATAAAAAGAGGAAGAAATTGAGGAAGCTAAACAAAAATTAACGCAAATTGAATTCCTCCTCAGAAATACCTATTTGTGTTATAGGTTTGGAGAAAATCAATTTTATGAATGCTGAATTTTAGCACAGCAAATTACTTACTACCCGCTTGAGTTATACACATACGTACTAGTTACTCTAATTTGTTGGAGATGAGAAAGGTTGAAGTCAGAGGAGATGTACCCACATTTGCTTTAAGCGAAAGTGGAAAACCATTTAGGGAAAACCACCCTCAGTAAACTCGACCAGAATTCGAACCTCGATCTTCCAGTCATCGTCAGTCTAGTCTATTGCGTTCTTACTCCTGATACTTGGAGTGCCCATGAATTTATCATAAAAAAAAGTTAAGTGTTATGGTTGGCACATGGCCAAAATGTTACAATTTTATTGAGATAAATTTTAAAATGTAAGACTAAACTAGATCGAAGACTTTACAACTCATGCAAATGTATGAGTGTTTACATAGTAAAATACTTGGGTGTGGGTGTTGAGTGGTTGAAGAATAAAATTACCATGTATTAAGCGGCCTTGTGGTACAGTGGTCAGAATAGCTGGCTGCTAGCCTTTAGGTGCCAAGTTCGATTTCCAGCTGCTACCGAAGGATTCTTCTTGAAAGGAAAATAAATCTTATGGTCACCAGGGTTTGATTAGTTCGGTTTAAATTAGTTTAAGACCTTTATGGGTTCAAATTAACTTTGACCACCCCCTCATCACTTCTTTACGTGGAAATAGCTTCCATGGAAAGGATGTATGATTAGTACGATTAGTACTGGCTAATCTGTCCACAAACTGGGCTACATACTGATGTAACCCAGGCAAGATATTTTTTTTTTCAAAAGTTTTACTCTGGTTACTATCTTCAAATTTAAAAATGTACTAAAAGCTAGTAATGGGTTATTTTATTGAGTGAAAACTACACTTATAAAATATACGAGTAAGATTTCTCACGTAGTGTTATGTATTGTGGAACAAAATTTTCAAAAATTGGTTGTCAGTATAATATTTTTAAATGCTGTATTTCTAAAAAAAAAATGTGTTAATAATAATGTAAGACATTCTCAGGTATCCATTTTGAACAAAATCGTTAAAGCCAGTTTGTAACAACCTCATATTTCCAAATAGGATAAATTAATATATTATCCTTGATTATAGAGATAGAATTATAATTAAGATTCGCCTCAACGTATGACCAAATAATATTAAATACCAAATTTGAACGAAAATCATCAAACCATTTCGGCTGTAGCTCCGGGTACAGACAAGCATTCAGTAGAAGGACATATATAATTTGAAAACCCCCACTTAATAC
>CABFVX010001487.1:110185-162594 GCA_902151425.1 Timema shepardi | reverse complement strand
TCACAATCACCCTACCATTACACATTAGCGTAAGTGCGTATAACCCGAATGGGTAGTAAGACGCGGTGCTAATAATAATAATTCTATGATGACATGTTTCGATGTTGTTATTATTGTATGGTCTAAACATAGATTGATAATTGATTATGTCAATATTGCTATTTGTACAACTCAAAGATGGATATTAAGATATAAAGTTTGAAATTATTAAGCGTGAAAGCCTTTGTGCATATTTATATATGATTTTTCTTTGAATAAGTTATAAATACTTAAATACCAGATGTGAACAAAAAATGCAGAAAGTTTTATCCTAGCTCTTTTCAATGAATGCTAATTCAACTCATATTTACATAAATAATACAATCACTTTCAGCATAATATCGCTTTTTGAGAAAAATAACACCACTTTTCCCATAAAAATAACCTCACCTTTCGTGTGTCTCTACTTATGACACTTATCAGAAAGTAGAATTTGATTAAGAGGGCTAGTTTTATTGGTTTGAACAGGAAATGAATTTGAAATTTATTATAAGAGTATTCTGTTTAGAGGCCTACATTTCAAAGTTGTCCAGCGACTACGCATTACTATTTAGGTAATGAAAGGAGCTCCTTTTTAAAACTTGCATTTATTGTTAAACACGTTGGTTTAATAACATTAGATATCTTTACATGTTATCCAATAAATGCATCGAGAGAATATTGCATAATGTTTCAAAAGAGAAAGAGAGCATAGCACAGAGTTCTGACTTAACATGGGAGCAATTTAGGACAACAAGTGCCTAGTGTGTCAACACATTCTCAAAAAATTCCCTTAAATCTTCAGTTTCTACTACGGAGGCGTGATCAATTAGTTTAAACATTCAATAATAGTGCTTGTCTTTGTAAAAAAGAGTAAAATATGTATTTCCTTATAGATAGTTAGAAAATTCATTTTTTAAAGTAGGGTTGTATGAAGCTTCAAAAACTTAGCTATGAATTAGTTGTCAGCTTGGATTTATCTCCCAATGAAAAATTAGCTATGCATGATAGTAAAAAAAAATTATTTTTTTCACATTACCACTTTGTATTTATTTTCACATAGCTTAAGTCCTTTAACCTAACATATTAATTACCTGCTCATTTCGACTATCCAAAGCTGCTTTAAGCGTATTGTTTCTTTCGATTATAGACCTTGACTTAGGAAGACTTGTCTGAAAGATAATACATACAATACAGTGTGAGTGCATTAAAATAGCTAAGGTTTAATAATATTAAATATTGTGTGTATAATAAATATGTTAAAATTATACTCAAGCAATTACAAAAATAACTATGAATAAAACTAAAGTGGTTCTCTTTTTTGAATGTTAGATATAAAAAACTATTAACAGCCTAATTCAAGATATTAATAAAATAAAATCTAAATGGCAATAATTTAACTACAAAGGTCAAGCCACCAACAAAATCATCAAGAGAATTAAAACCATAATATTAACATTACTTTTGGAATTAATAACAATATTTAAAGATTTATTGGCATTTATAATCATAACATCACGAATCAATTCAACAAACATGTAATCTACAAGCTAACCTGTGATTGTAGCACATATATAAAACTGGTAAGTCTTTGAAAATGTGTTATGGTGAGAATGTATCTGATTTTCATAAACAATCCAAATCTTCCGAACATAAAAAAAAACCTTTAAGTTAACCTACACTCATAAATAAATGCATGAAACTAATCCATTTTTCCAATAAAGTAGTAAAATTAAGTAATTAAGAACAATCACATTCAAACAGTCATATTACAAAATAAAAATATATTATAAGAAACAAATTCAAAAAGAAAATCAAAAATTACTAAACACGCCTTAACACTTAAAGGTCCATTAATTTTTAAATCCATTACTGTTTCCAGCCTACGGCCTGCGTCAGTTTTTTATTCGTCGGTAGCATGTTTGCCTACTGAGCTAAGGATCTCAGGTTTGATTCTCTACATTGCCAAAAAATTTATCATTGGTAAAATATGGGTTTACCCTTTCACAGTGATAAATTAACAGCCAAGGACTGGATGTTGGGCCTTTTCCTAGTCTTAAATTAGATTATAAGGCATATGAAGCTACGACAGGCCTAGCAAACTTGTAGTGGAAAAAGATGTGATTGTAATTTTAAAAAACTGACCCAGGCCACAGGTTGGAAACAGTAATGTATGTAAATTGATCTAGTATAGAAGTAAACACTGAAGCCAAGAGGGAGTCTACATTTCTCAAACACGATGGACCAGAAAAAGCTACAAAAAGAGATAAGCCAACCTAGAGCATTAAAAATAAGAAGGAGATGAAGGAGGTTGGAGGGGGATGTCAATTTATACAATATACTTGTATTATATTCGAAAGAAGGTACAAATATAATATTATCACCTCATAAGGCAGAAAGAGGTTTCCCTTATAGAGATGTATTATATATATATATATTTTTTTTTTAAGTCAAAACTTGCTGGTATGTAAAAATATCAGCGGCAAACCAAAGAACCATGGATTTTAGCAAAAATTCTGACAAGATATTCTGTACTAAGCAAATATATTAGTTGAGTACCTGTTCCACCAGCTGTTTTTGAGCTTTTTCAAGTGTTTCTTGTAGTCCCTGGATCTTATACTGTTCCTCCAATTTTAGCTGTTTCATGGCCAAGAGATCGTCCTG
This sequence comes from Timema shepardi, assembly GCA_902151425.1. Classification (NCBI taxonomy): domain Eukaryota; kingdom Metazoa; phylum Arthropoda; class Insecta; order Phasmatodea; family Timematidae; genus Timema; species Timema shepardi. The sequence goes on along the minus strand of CABFVX010001487.1, from coordinate 159,912 downwards.
TTCAAAACAATGTTGCTAATTGGTGAGTCATCTTATGGTTACATATAGAATATAGCTGTGATGTGCATTATGTAAATGTAGACTGACCGGTGGAAAAGAGTCACCAAAGAATAGCATACTAAGCAAGATCAAGTATAACGTTTAAAATAAATATATATATAAAAACTAGGATTTTTTAATATCTTATTTGTAGTGTTTAAAATTTGAATCCCCCACCTCTGTTTGGAGTGGTAACTTCGGAGGACATTTTGGTGAGAAATAGTGTGGGCTGTGAGTGAAAGTGCAGATGTTTGTGGAAGTGAAAAAAAATTAATTGGGAATATTTACCCAAAATGTTATAGGTGAAGACAATTTAAAATATTTCATAAACGGGATTTTATAGAGCAAGCTACCCGTTTGATTGAAGGCAGGAAAATCAGCTACTAAAAAGTAGGAATGCGACTATAATGGAAGAAATGTATCTTGAATGCTTATATCTATCTTTGCAGCAAAAATTGCAACACCTAGTTTATTGTTTTAGCAACTTTACTTTAGTACATTTTCCCCCATATACCCAATGAAAGATATTTCAACCAATTGTGTTGTTATGTAACTGTATTGATAACTTTTGTATTGAACGTAGACTCTCAGATACCCTAATAAGTGACAAAGAGATATACTTTGCATCACATATCTTTGAAGGGTAGAGCAAATTGAATGGTATTACACATTTGCTGATTTTGGCTCGTTATCCTCAAGTAAAAAGACAATTTGAGTGAGATAACCATAATGTGGCCTAAATAAGTAGCCTTGACACACTGCACGAATATTACAAAGAGTGGGATGGAAAAATGAAGAAAATCCATTGTATTCTGGATACAACTGTCCAAAAGACTATGGATAAAATTACTTGTGAAGTTATACAGGAGTTCAAACTAAATTTCAAAGGTGGATTTCTAAGAAGGTACTTAAAAATACAAGTAGTTAATGAGTATCAACAATCACCAGAGAGAAGAGTTATTAAATAACGGATTGAGCAGAAGAAACAATCCAGTAAGAAATGATTTGTGAGCACATCAAAGGACTCCGCCAACTTATATAAGTCAGAGAATTTTCAAAGTGGAAACTCACTTGCCATGTCAGGGTCCAGCTTCCACTTCTCTGGGGAACAAACACTACTTGTCAGACCCCTATAATGCATTATAGACATATAGACATGTCCTTCGAGCATAGCCATGCACAAAACATGCACAGCGGGAAATTTAGGGACCGATGGTTCCCTGCCCATCATTGATCCTTGCCATCACTGGACAGCTGGGAAACATCTTCTCCCCCTCCCCCTCTTTGCCAGACTTTCACCGGTAAGAGAAGTTGGCTCCTCCTTTCGGATGTGCTGAACTCACCCTTAAGGGAGTTTCTACATAGCCTAGGAATCGCCTTGAAGAAGGATTTTACCAAAGTTGACTTTCTGGGAGACAAAACTCAATTATAGGAGTCACCCTGAAGAGGGCTTTTAGCCTATATCACCCTATTTGGGCCCTCCGGGGAAATCAGGCGTCTAGCCTCAGTAATCACTTCAAAGAGTTTTTGACCCGAGTTGCCCAGAGAGGACCTCGTCAAATGGTCCGACCAGCTTTTCCTGAAGGTACTATCTACCAATCACTTAGTGAATGGCGAGTGTGGGGTGGCGTGGATGGCCCAACTCCTTCCCATTCCCTCCCATACAAAGACCTTGATAGAGATTTAGCTGCTTTTTGGGGTAAACCCTCTGGACGTTGCCCGGGGGCCACCATGAAAAGCCACACTTACAGGATTACTGGAAGAGGAATATCCCCCAGTCAGAAAGGGCCTCTTGTCCCATCCAGGTAAGGGTTGTTGCCATGAGGACAAGCTCAACTCAAACCCACAACCTTTCAACCCTCAACCCGGCACTATCCCCAATTTGTGGGCATAATCTAAGGCATCAGAGGGTCATGAGAAATGATGAGTTTGGGAACCAACCTAAAATGAGGACACCACGTATCACAGCCAAAACTCAAAGAGCTATTCATTGTAAAAAGCGATTCCTGATGGTAGTACCTATTGGGTAAGCACTTTGGAAGATGATGATAGGAGGGTGCATGCAAAAACCACCATTATATTAAAGTTAAAATGGAGAATTTCTAACAAATATTATTCTAAATATTATAAAAGTGATTATTGATTGGTCTTTTCATAAAATGTCTCTTTTATGAGACAAGTTGCCAAAATATATATTCAATGAACCAAAAGTTACCAAATCTGTTCTTGAACAGATGAATAAGCTTGAATGAATCCGTTTTCATTTCTGATATTATAGGACTTAGTCATAAAGATTTGTGACTTGTGAAACTTTGTGTGTGAAGCTGTGCAATATGCATACATGTGTGTATATCTTAATATATATAATTCTTCTGTACGTGTGTATGTCACTGAACTCCTCCTAAACGGCTGGACCGATTTTGATGAAATTTTTTGTGTGTGTTTGAGTGGGTCCATGGATGGTTTTGATTCACAATTGAACCTGGTAGGTGGTGCTGCAATCAGGTTATAGGATTTATTTTTATTTTTTAGGGAATTTATTTGAGGTTTTTTTAAAAAAAATTTGTTGTATATTTGCATATCAGAACATTTAACCTCACAATTTCACTCCCCACCACCACCTACCAATATTTAAAATAATGAATATAATATGAATAATTGACCGTTAAAACCTTCTGAATAGTGAATAATTGAACTTCTGAGAATAATTCATAGTTATGTTTGTGTACCATAGGTGGCATTGATTTCGAATTCTGTGGTATTTGACGTACGTATAATTGAACTTCTGAGAATAATTCATAGTTATGTTTGTGTACCATAGGGGGCATTGATTTCGAATTCTGTGGTATTTGACGTACGCATCAATATATGCGCAAGTCTCTTGCGTCATGGCTTGGCGTTGTTTTGACATTCGATGTGTTTCGATATTCCATGTATCACAATCGTGTGAATATTGAGTGTCTTTTTCATCAAGTGTACTCAAATACATACATTGGGAAAATGTGTAAGGTGCTGTGTTGAAGTGAATATCTTAGATGATCTTCCATAAATTTAAATTATATACATGCGTATTCAATGACAATCAATCTAACCTACTAATTTTTACTTTAAGTGCTTATTTGTGTCGATGATTTTATGGAGTGTTAGACGTCTCATCGGAAAAAAAAACATGTAATCCATAAAATTCAAATATAAGTTGCTTATATTTAAGTGTTGTGTGTTTATTAAAGAACAATGCCACGTCTTTGTGGATGAGGAGGAAATATTGGTCGACGTACACAGAATTCACAAATAGTCCACACCTGTCGGTTAAATCGAACGGCAGAAGATCAATTGACGTATAATTGAACTTCTGAGAATAATTCATAGTTATGTTTGTGTACCATAGGTGGCATTGATTTCGAATTCTGTGGTATTTGACGTACGTATAATTGAACTTCTGAGAATAATTCATAGTTATGTTTGTGTACCATAGGGGGCATTGATTTCGAATTCTGTGGTATTTGACGTACGCATCAATATATGCGCAAGTCTCTTGCGTCATGGCTTGGCGTTGTTTTGACATTCGATGTGTTTCGATATTCCATGTATCACAATCGTGTGAATATTGAGTGTCTTTTTCATCAAGTGTACTCAAATACATACATTGGGAAAATGTGTAAGGTGCTGTGTTGAAGTGAATATCTTAGATGATCTTCCATAAATTTAAATTATATACATGCGTATTCAATGACAATCAATCTAACCTACTAATTTTTACTTTAAGTGCTTATTTGTGTCGATGATTTTATGGAGTGTTAGACGTCTCATCGGAAAAAAAAACATGTAATCCATAAAATTCAAATATAAGTTGCTTATATTTAAGTGTTGTGTGTTTATTAAAGAACAATGCCACGTCTTTGTGGATGAGGAGGAAATATTGGTCGACGTACACAGAATTCACAAATAGTCCACACCTGTCGGTTAAATCGAACGGCAGAAGATCAATTGACGGTCAATGCAAATTTAAAAGTCCAGGTTGCAAACACATGTGCAAATGAAAGTCAACAGCAACGCAACGAACGCCTTCGAGCTAATGCATTGAGACAAAGACAGGCGCGTCAACGAACTACTGACACACACAGAGCACATGAACAACAGCGCCTGCAAGTACATCGCGCATTGACACACGCATCACTTCTCCGTCTTGTGTTCGAATATGAGTCGGACATCGACTATTCGTCACATTCACAAATTGTCATCGGCGCTATGGACAATGAATGGCAACACTGCCATGAATTTTAAAAAAAGGTTAATCAGCTGGTTTCCGCTGCGCGTCTGGAAAAGTTGTACTTCCACTATTGAGTTTGCCGACAGAACCATTGAAAACACTATTGGCTGGAGCCAAACCTCAATTAAAATTGTTTTGGCGTAAAACTCGCAAATTCAATTCTTGCTTCCAAATGGCATCATTTAGAGCAACAAAAATCATTCAGAATGAGGATGGTCGCAATTTTGAATCAACGTTTAAGATTCAGGGCCAAGTAAATCAACAAATAGGTACTTTAATCTCAATGCCTGATGCCAAATGAAAATTCTTGCAAATCTACTTCATGGGCGATGTAGAGCAACAAATAAACGCAAACTTCCAGTACAACCACATCGAGCAGATGGAGGAGCGAGAAATTGTGGCGACTTTGGTAACCGTTTTTGCGAAATCACAACCAGTTGGTCCAGTTGTTTTATACCGTTTCAAACAGACTGCAAAATGACAGCTACATGATCATCATCAAAGCAGACAAAGTACCATTTAGAGAGCATGAAGGCCAATACAATTCACCAATCGTTAATGAAGTTGCAGTTGTTATGGTTGGCGACTCATATGAACGTCGAGATATACAGATCCAACACAGAGATAATACGGTTCACAAAATTCAAGACAGTCATCATTCTTACGACGCTTTGCAATATACATTGATATTTTGGGAAGGAGAAGATGGATATCATTTTAACATCAAACAAATAAATCCAGTGACAGGTACAATCTACATATTATCAACTTTTTCTTTTTCTCTATGATTAATTTCTTTTTGTCTTATTTATATTTTTACTTTGCAGGTGCAGAAACCAACAAGAAAGTGAGCGCGATGAACTTCTATGCATATCGGTTGATGATTCGTGCCAATGAAGACAACAACATTCTCCGATGCCGCCAGCTGTTTCATCAATACATTGTTGATATGTATGCGAAAATTGAAAGCGAGCGATTACGATACATCAAGTATAATCAAGCGAAGCTGCCTTCTGAGGAGTACATTCATTTGCGTGATGCTCTTGTAGGTAACGTAGATGGAACCACTAATATCAACGACATCGGTACCGCATATATTCTTCCATCATCATATATTGGTAGTCCGCGTCATATTCAAGAATACATTCAAGACGCCATGACTTTCGTGCGCGCATATGGCCAACAAGATTTGTTCATTACATTTATGTGCAATCCTAACTGGGATGAAATTTAAAAAAAATTATTTCCAGGTCAAACAGCAATGCATCACCATGATATCACTGCACGTTTCTTCAAACAAAAATTAAAATCGTTGATAAACTTGATTACACATCACTCTGTATTCGGCGAAACACGTTGCTGGCTGTATTCTTTTGATATGGCAAAAACGAGGTTTGCCACATGCACATATTTTGATTTGGTTCGTCGACAAAGTACGGTCAGAAGAAATTGATAAAATTATTTTAGCAGAAATTCCGAATAGGAATATCGATAGAGTTGTTTGACATTGTTACCACTAACATGATCCATGGTCCATGCGGTGCTCTAAACATTACGGCGCCTTGCATGGACAATGGAAAATGTACGAAACATTTCCCAAAAGCGTGTATCAACAATACTGTCACTAATATCGACAGTTATCCATTGTATTGTCGGTTATCCATTGTATCGTCATAGAGACACAGATAATGGTGGACAATCATATCAATTGCGCATGTCAAACAGTAGAACGGTTGACATTAACAATTGCTGGGTGGTTCCATATTCACCATTGCTGTGCAAAATCTACAAAGATCACATTAACGTTGAGTTCTGCAGTTCAGTAAAGTTCATAAAATACATTTGCAAATACGTTCATAAGGGCAGCGATATGGCTGTATTTGCTGTTCAAAATGTAAATGATAACGATCAAATAACACGTTATTAAATGGGCCAATACATTAGCAGCAATGAAGCAGTTTGGTGCATTTTGAGTTTTCCCATACACGAAAAAGACCCTGCTGTTATACATTTGGCCGTGCACCTTGAAAATGAACAGCGTGTTTATTTCACAGAAGAAACTGCTCTAAAACTAGCATTAACTGCCTCAAAAGCCACACTAAATGAGTTTTTCGAACTATGCAAACAACCAGGTATTTTCAGTCGATTCGCAAAGACATAATGTATACTGATGTGCCATGATTTTTCATGTAGAACAAACAGCCAAAAAATTGAGACCCACGAAAGTGAGATCTTTCAGTCCGAGGATACAACGGAATATTTATGGGAAGTTACATTAGGCCGATTATACACAGTCCATCCAAAGCAACGCGAATGCTTCTTCTTGCGTTTGTTGTTGGTTAACGTTCCTGGACCTATGCCCTTCCAATACTTGCGAAAAGTCAATGGTATTTTGTACGACACGTACCACAATGCGTGTCGCGAATTACATTTGCTGGAAGATAACAACCATTGGGATCTCACACTTGCAGGTGCAGTACTGAGTTCCTCTCCTTATCAATTATTCACAATATTATTGACGGCATGTTTTCCGTCGCAAGCTTCTGTTCTATGGGATAAATATAAAGATTCCATGAGCGACGACATTCCGCATCGGATTCGGACCGCTGATCAAGATTCCAATATCGATTTTTTGCCGGAAATATATAACGAGTCGTTAATAAAGATTGAGGATATTTGCATTCTCATTTCTAATATGCCACTCATTCATTTCGGTATGCCATCGCCTAACTGCCCAGCAACAGACATCATTAACAGCGATATTCAGCACGGACAACAGTTCGATGCGGCCTCTTTGACTACTTTTGTTGCAAATAATGAGCAACTGCTCACTACTGAACAAAATAACATATACGATTGAATTAATTTGTCAATTGCAGCACAACAAGGTGGATTCTTTTTTTTGGATGCAACAGGCGGCACTGGCAAAACCTTCCTCATATCATTGATACTAGCACGCATTCGATCACAAAATCATATTGCGTTGGCAATTGCTTCATCAAGCATTGCAGCGACTTTGCTTGATGGTGGACGGACTGCACATTCAGCACTCAAGTTGCCATTGAACGTTCACACAAATCCAGACGCAATGTACAACATAAAGAAGCATTCCGGCGTGGAAAAAGTTTTGCAAATATGCAAAATTATTATCTGGGATTAATGCACTATGGCCCACAAGCATTCATTTGAAGCTCTCGATAGAATGATGAAAGATCTCAACGATAATACCAGACTTTTTGGTGGCGCTCTACTACTGCTGTTTGGTGATTTTAGACAGACATTGCCGATTGATCATTCCACACGCTACATATGCGGACGAAGATAACACATGTTTGAAACAATCATACCTATGGCGAAATGTCAATATATTAAGCCTTAACATAAATATTCGTGTTCAACTGCAAAACGATCCATTGGGACTGTCATTCTCCGAACAATTGCTCAACATTGGCAATGGAAAAATTCTATAGCATGGAAATACACAATGTATAAAACTGCCAGACAATTTTTGCAACATGGTAGCCACGAAAGATGCTTTGATTGAAAGCATATTCCCAGATTTGTGCGCTAATTACATTAATCATGCGTGGTTACGTGAACGAGCTATTTTAGCCGCAAAAAATATCGATGTTGACGCTATTAATTTCAAGATAAAACAGTCATTGCCTGGCAATGAGATGTCGTTTAAATCGATCGACACTGTTGTCGATCCTGGCGATGCAGTCAATTATCCTGTTGAATTTTTGAATTCACCGGGAATGCCACCACATAGCTTGTGATTAAAAATTGGTTCACCAATCATTTTGCTTCGGAATTTAAATGCACCTAAGCTATGCAATGGCACGTGATTGTCCATAAAAAAATTTTATGGCTAATGTTCTTGAAGCTACCATTTTGAACGGCAAGTTTCAAGGTGAAGTTGTTCTCCTGCCACGGATCCCAATGAGCCCTTCAGACTCGCCCACTCCATTCAGACGCTTGCAATTTGTAATTCGCTTGGCATTCGCAATGACTATTAATAAGTCACAAGGCTAAATAATGCCCATTTGTGGGTTGGATATAGAAAATCAGTGCTTCTCACATGGTCAATTATATGTTGCGTGTTCTCGTGTTGGCAAACCATCAAGTTTGTTCATTTATATACCTCAGGGATTGACGAAAAACATTGTTCATTCAACTCGCATTAAGATAAAAACAAAACAAACTTTATTGATTTTGTCGGACCGTTTTTTATAACATTACAACCTTAGGTATAAGAGGGGGTGAGGTTTCTATGCAGCTGACTGTACGTATCATCGAAATAGTATGTACTATATCGATGGTACGTATATAGGTAAGTTGTTCTGCTTAAGCCCGTAAAGTTTCTAGGCCCAAAACAGCATATGTTTTGCACTATGAAAATAGAAACAATTAAAAAGTAATTTGACATTTGTCATATTTGAAGGTACGTCAATAAAATAAAATTAGCTGTACCCGGTGTAAACAAATTTGTAAGAGAGCTTCGCAAATTTTTCGATAACGTTGATATTTGTGGAGATGTGGGCGAAATTCCAAAAAATTGTAGGGTTCACTATTCCATATATTATTATTTTTAATAATGGATACCATGTATGTATACATGTCTAGAAGTTCCTATTCTAAGTAGAATTTATTTGTTTCAGACACAGACAGACGGAATGAGAAAGCATTGCCCTTACTGTGAAATAAAGTATTTATAATGTACTATTGTCTCAATATAGTTGATTTTGAGGAAAGAAAAGATGTTTTATTTTGTATTTTGTCTTGACAAACCCTGAATTTGTAATATTTGTGTAACTCACTAATTCGAGTTCATTGTGAATTTGTAATTGAGATGATCACATAGTATTTGTTTTATTATCGAAATCAATTATGCCATCCAAACGAAAAGCCAACGTTCGGGCAGGACGTCTGTCGGGTCCACTAGTATACATAAGTGTAAGTGTAGCCTATTTATTGTTTTTATTAATATTTGTTATAATATACTAAATATCTTTAGAGACAATGAATGTTCACAATGAACAAGTGTTACATTTTGAACATCCCCTCTCTACCTAGTTTGACCATAATGTGCAAAAATATTTTGGGTAAAATTAGTGTAAATCATGATTAATAATGGAGGTGTTTGGATATGGAAAAAAAACTGACAACAGTGGATAAGCAATTATGTGCCAGCAGTGAAAAACATGTAGAACAGTACAAGCAATAATGTATGTTCATATGTGAGCTTTTAGGTTTGGTAGTTGCCAAATGTGTATTATACTAGAACCCAAAATGCCAATCCACAATTTTTTAAACAATCCCCTCCCTTAATTGTTCTCCAAACTTTGTGGTCACATTAAATTCTGAGTTTTCTCTAATGTACATAGCTTGATATAATTATCAAAGTGGACATAAATGGATTATTTATTATTTACCAACATATGTATGAATAAGTAAACCAGGCATTTTTTATATCAAATTATTAAATTAAATTATTCTTAAAGAATTAAATTATGTAAATTAGGTATATAAAAAAAATTAAATTGTGTTGCAATTACAAAACATTTTCTTTTTTTAATATATGAACTGATCTTAAACTAAACTGCTTCATCTGACACAACATGAAAAAAATTACTAACTAGCCATAAGAATAAAAACTCTTATTTCCACAAAATAAAATAATATTAAGGCCTATATTTGAGTCATTAGATATAATTATTTCTCTATAAAACATAGTTTATAGGATGAAAATAAAGAATACATAGTGTTACAAGAAAATGTTAGTAATTTATACTCTATATATCCAATAGAGATATACTGTAATTGCTCTGGGCATGAATTTTGAGTACTAGCTGGCCAAAAATATTTCAATCGTTTAAATAAACATATATTGTTTATTGTGTGTTTCAAATTATCTCAATATCATTTAGGCTTCTAATATATATATATATAAAACAGCTCATATGTAATATAACCAATATAAAAACGCACCGCTTTTATCTTTGTCAATGTTTGATCATATTCCTCTTTGATTTTCTTTGCGGAGTCTTCTAGAGCAGATATTAATGCTGCTTGTGTATTTACCTAATAGCAACAAAGAAAAATAAATTACAAATAATGGAAATGTATTATATTGGAAATGAACATTCTTATTCAAAATTAATATTTGGTGCAAATTATAGTGATGCACAAACCATAAATGAACTACATATTTTTTTCTTATAGACTGAACAGGTAGTAGAACATGATAATAATAACAAATAAAATAAGTAAAACACTAGATATTTGTAAAATGATACAGGAATCAAGCTCGAAAACCTCTGGTTTAGTACATATCCATTATAGGACCAAATATTAAACCATAAACAATGTATTAATTATCAAGAGAATGAAACTATTCTGAGTTGTTCTACAGCAAAGCAATGTTGACCTAAAATATAATTAATAATTTAAAATGAAAATATGGAAGCTTCATGACACTTACTTTCCTCTCAGAAGCTTCGAGCTCAGACATCAAAAGTGTGTTGTGCAACTGAACTGAATAAGATTTGGGTAGAGATTTCTGAAAATGATGAAAATAAAATACTTATGGATAAGTTTGATCACTTTCTAAAACTGTGCAATTAATGAGGTTAGGGTGAACGTCTAGGTTTCTATTTAAAATAACATTATTAAATAGGAATACAGATTATCATAAAAAAAATTAGGAATGGATATTAATTATCATTAATATATAAAAGGGAACAAACACAATATGTCTTTTACAATGAAAATAAGAACGCAGTTCACACTTTACATTGCTACCATGAACCAAAGAAGTAATGGCTTCCTCTTGAAGAAAGTTATCATTACCGCCCAAGTCTAAGTTTAATACCTTTAATGGTGAAAACAATATTTTAAGTAAATTCTCATTTCTCTTTCAAACCCTTATCTGAATATTTGTGTTGGACACAATATTCTAAATAAATGTCAACCTTTTTTACTTGTAGTTTCAAAATATTTATCTTACTCTAAATGTTGTGCACATTTCTAAACAAATCCTCACCTCTCTCTCCAACATTTCAATCTGAGCTTGATTTGATAACAATTTCTCCTTGGTTTCATTCAGTTTATCTTCTAATTCCCTTATTCTCTGTTGATTTAGATGCTTAGTTTCATCTGTAGAGACTTGGTGATTCTGAAAACAGATACAATTTTATAACTATAAGAAAGTTGTTTTTATTAATTAGAAAAATTATCGCAACTAAAAAAATATTAACATTAAGTTCATCTACCGTGGGAGTGACGATAACTGACAGCTAGAAGAATGTATTTCAAACATTGGTTGAAAGTCCCTAGTGTTAACCTACGAGGAAATAAATGATTTCTTAGTAATACTACGAGGAGAAGTCAGTAAATAGGTCACAAATGGTTATAAAAAAAAGGAAATAAAATATGAACTTGAAATCATTTATTACTACATTTACATTTATCTTTATTTATAGACATATTCTCTAAGCATATTGATACACTTATCCCATCTCTAGAATGGTGCTTCAAAGCCTGCAGCATATAAGTATTGGGTCAGTCGTCTCAGCCACATTCACATCTCGTCTTCAACCTATTCATCATCAGTGAATACCTTACCATCAAGGTGGTTTTAACCAGACCTAACCGGTGAGAATCGCTCCTTGAGAATCACAAAACAATGTAACCATAACCTTCCCTTGTTTGTATGAAGGTAAACTGGGATGTTTCCATTGCATTGAAGCTTGGGTTGATAACTATGCACCCATGATTCATCGCCAATAACCACAATATTAATAATATCTTCTCCTTCATCTGCATATTGACAGAGATGATGCAAGGGCAAACCCATTTGGTTCATTTTGTGTTCCTTATCAGTTTTACGGGCACCTACCATGCACAAACTTTCCTAAAATTCAAATGATCATACATTAATATGTAGGTTAAGCTAAACCTATTGCAGTTGCTAAACTGTCTATAATTACTTGCCTGCCCGCTCGAATCATCTCTTCCACTTGCCAAACAGTTGCTTACATCATGATCTCAAAAGGTCAACCAGGTCGGTCTTCATTTGCTACTTTCGAGCGTTCATGAGTGAATCGAATGACTGAGTTGTGTATTGCTTTATGCAACAAACACTTTTCCCCATAAACAAGAAACTTTTCTTTAAGAATATTCTTTGCAGGAAGTCCTTTCGCCAACAAAAATGCACATCGGCAAGTTGTACCTATTTAGTACACTCCTAGAGCAAGGTCACCACTATGACACTGAACTGTGCATGTACATGCGCCACCTAACATCTTCAACCTAAACTGTCATCAAGATGAATTGTGTTGGCATCTTGTGACATATTTAGAACCTACTAGATTCCGTTTACAGCTATCCCCCATCCATTTGTGACCTATTTACTGACCCTCCCTGGTATATTATCAATCAAGAGGGTTAATAAATGCCTATTTTAATACTTCCCAAAGGATTATTTTATAATTTGCGTTTACTTAAATTATTTAAAGAACAAAAAATATTAATAAAACCATTATGGTTTTTGTTTCATGTTTGTGGTAACACATATAGGCATGAACACAACCAAAAATGGTTCGTATGACGTCATCAAACACCCTTGTTTAGGCTGATTCACTATCTTAATTTGTGAAGTAGATCCAGCCTTTTAGAAGATCTCATTTGTAAATCATTTTCAAGTGAACCACAGATTCCACTTCCACAAAAAAGAAACATCCAAACCGTTATTTTCATAAGTTTGTATTTCAATAATATAAAAAATGGTTAAAAGAAAAACACATTTAAAAACAAATTGTTTGTCGTGATAGTTCTGACTCCCAAAAGTAACAACTACATTTGGTCTTAAAGATTATATGGTTTGGCGAATGGATACATGAGAGTATATCTGGTAACATTATATCTGTTTCCAACATTCCAACCGTAGATGAGCTCTATTTATAACCTTAAACGGATACAATAAACACAGCATAAGATCATATTAATATATTATGAGAGATATTCAAAAATATAAATTAATATAATTTTTATATCTACTTTATTAGTTCTTATTATGTCTTCATATTCATCCTTGGCTCTCTGCATGGAGCCTCGTAGCACACGGATCATCTCATCTTGAGTGTTTATCTAAAAAGTTCAGAATCATTTAAATTTAAAAACTTTCAAACTCAACTTTTGTACTCAAATATTTAATAAATTTACTCATCACAATAATGGGATATTCAAGTCTCATGGATGACAGTAGTGGACAGGGCATGCAGCACAAATGGGAGAGTATAGAACCATGCTCAGAGTATTGCCTGTCAAACCCAATAGGAAGAAACCATTGGGAAGACCTATACGCAAATGGGATAGTAACATTAGAATAAAATAAAGAGACAGCCAATACCTCTTTGTCCAGTGGCAACAATGTAAAGTGTGAACTGTATTTTCCTTTTCATTCTAAAAGCAATATTGTAACAGCCATATTGTGTTTGTTCCCTTTAATGTGTTTTCTATTCACCTTTCCTCTGCCTTCTTCCAAATATATATTACAAATTACCTCCAAAAGTGAAAAGAAGTTTTCCTTAAAGAGATATGTTAGAATGGACTTGAAAGAAATAGGGTATAATGACAAAGACTGGATAGAATTAGCTCAAGTTAGGAATAGGTGGCGTACTTTTGTGAGTGCGGCACTGAACTCTCAAGTTCCTAATACCATAGAGTAAATATTGTATACTTGTATGCAGAATCTAACAGTGTGCCTGGATGTGAATTGAAATCAAAATTTTGCAGTATGAAAAAAGTTGTTAATGAGATAAAACTAACTTGTAATTATAATAATTTTTTTTTCAATTTCAATTTCCTTTAATATAGTGCAGGACAACAGTCGTGATACCTATGACAGGCCAGTACTGAAAAGTACACAAGTATCATAGCAGCATATATAATAAAATAATAATATATATTATGACGATAATAACAATAATGGTGATGATGATGATGATGATGATGATGATGATGATGATGATGATGATGATGATGATGATGATGATGATGATGAAATCAATCCTCATTTATGACAAAAATACACACCTGGCTCTGGTACTTCTCCATCTGTGATGTCAAAAATGTGAATTGTGACTGTGAGATAGATGAGATCTTCTGGAAAAATTAGACCATATTAACAAGAATGCAAACTATTTTCTGAAATAACTAAAACACAGTAAGAAAATTACAAAATTTGAACTTTATAAGAATTGTAAGGTTAAAAAAATCCCTATAAATTCACAATGTATATGTTTAAAAAAAAGTTTATTATAATCAAAAGGATTAACTATATAAAGTAGAATTATGTTTTATTTAAAAAATTATCATTTATAAACAAAATGCAAAACATCAATGAAAATTCTAATTTACTCTTATAAAGCCTATAAATACACAGTTGCAAAACTTGTAGAGCATTTTTTATCCATAAGAAGTGCATAAAGTTATAGTGATAAGTACATTTTAATTCCCTCAACAAATATTGCCCTTTAACACTTAGCCTCAGAAAGGTTACATAAAAATAGATGGACCTTAAATTCAAATGCCTATCGTATTAGGGTTCATCCATAAAACATGTAATGCTGTTGAGAGGGGGTAAGGGATTAATGTGTACATGGTGTTACATTGGGGAAAGGTGGGTACACCACAGTGTTTGCTAGAACAGGTTTCATTCTTAAATTCTAATGTTGAAAAAATAATATTTTTTCTTAAATAAAAGTGATAAAGTATTGTTATAAAATTCTTTGAAATCATTAAATTTAGGATTTAAAATGGATTCTGACTATTATTAAATCTGAGTCCTTCTTTTAGTGTTGCAAAAGCATAATTAAATGCACTAAGGTGACCTCTTGACATTATCTTACTTTTTTCTGATACATTCTGACAAGCTCACACCTGCATATATATGCTAATTTTAACATAAATTGAATCATATTTTGGCAATGGGTTATTTGGTGAACATAAAGATGAAGAATGAATACACTCTACACAAACCTTAAATTCAAAATGGAGTAATTCAGTGTTTGTTGGAAATGTATTCCATTTTCCTCTTTTTGTTTGGCAACAATGCCAAAAATATTACCCTATTCAATTTATGTTAAAATTAGTGTTTAAATGTGTGTGTGACGACTTCTAGTATAGAAAACAGAAGAATGGAAGAAGATGTCACCTTTGTGCATTGGATTATTCTAACATTTTTCCTCTTTTCCTAGGTGGGCTTTGTTCATTAAATCTACACTGGTCAGCTAATTTTTCCTTTTTCTTTATTTTCATCAATTTCCATTATAAAATCATTTAGCCATTGGGCCACCTCATTTTTAAACATTTTATAGAGAGAATGAAATTTGGAAGGTTTTAAAACAAAATTATAATACCTAATAGTAGAGTAAACAAAATACTTACCGATTGCTCTAAGGATTGAAGTTTGACAAGATCTAACTGGACTTCTTTCAAGACAGTCTGTAGCTCTTCAACCTTTTTCTCACCTTCACTTTTGAGTGTCTGGATCTCAAGCTGTTTTGTCTAGAATCAAACATATCAAAAGGTAGATTTACAAAATCAAGGTCAATTGTTCTTTCATAATTTAAATAAACTAAATATTATATGTTTTTAATTAAAAAAACTACTGCAAATTAAATGAGTACCAAATATTTATATGTGACCACACGAGTAAAGCTATCAAAGTAGTTGAATTTTTAGATCTTTCACTTTGTGATAGTGGTCATTTAATTCATTTCTATCATTAAGTCTACAATATAGATCTCCATTAGGAAGATATAGAATATAAAGAGAATGGCAAGGCAAATTATAATCGGAATATGCATATGCATCTTCCACAGCTTTAGCTTCCCTTGAATCTTCTCCACTTTTAGCTTTCCTTGAATATCCATCCCCCAGTAGCTACCCCTGAATATTCACCAGTTTTAACTTCCCTTGAATCTTTCACAGTTTTAGCTTCCCTCTAATCTTAAACATTTTTACATTTAGTTTCCCCTGAATTTCCCCAGTTTTAGCTTCCCTTGTATCTTACTTAGTTTTAGCTAGCCTCTAATCGTCCCCGGGTTACAAACTTTGCCAAAATCGGCTGATAATCGCATTGATAGTCGGCATCGGCCCAGCATTAGTAAACTATTATGAAAATAGACCAGAGGAAAGTTAAGTCAATGGTCAAGATTATACGGTAGAGAGGTGGTTTTAAGCAGCTAGTTTAATAACGTCCCTCTATATATTAATTGAAACAATGATGTCTTTATATGTGATCAATAGATTTATTAATTAAAAACATAAATATTATTTGATTGAAAAAATTAAAACTATTCAGATTTAAGGATATTATTTAGGTTTTTTAAGGCTTTGTTTTATATTGTGTTTGATAGTAAAAATATACTCCTTAATTATTACCATTTTGACGTCTTTGAAATGCTGCCTGCAAAATTAAGTGGTGGCTTGTTTTGTTTGTCACTTGAAAACACTTTGGTAAGGCAATGCATACAATGATTCATACAAAAAGAATTCTCTAGCTCAGAGTTCAAACATCTAAAATATGAATCATTGATTATTAGGGTGGCCCTTGTTTTTCAATTTTCTAAAATGTTTAGCCCCCCCCCCCCCCCCCCTCCTTCCCCCATATTGTTTCAATCAACAAAAAAACAATCAGTGCAAAACGTTAGCTCAATCGAACAACTGTGAGGCGACCCTCATCGACCATGAAGTTTTGAAATTTTCGCCTGGAAAATAATTTTTTCACATAAAAAAAGTGTTATAGTTATTTTAGTTTTAATCACTTGTTAGCACTAGTAGCATGTGATTTGCTATTTCTAAGTTAATATGAAAAATCACCAAATGTTTGCCGTGTGAATTATGCTACGCGATTTTTCATTAACATTATTAGATAAACTATTATTATTATTACTATTATTATTATTATCATTATCATCATCACCATCATCATTATTTTTATTATTATTAGATAAACTTATTTTATAACCTCTTTGTTTTTTATCTTATGTGCTTTATTTACTTATTTTTTAATCAAATATGTCTTTGATTAATGATTTTTCAAATATTGTTTCAGAACTGTTTGTGCTGTTGGTGTAAAGTGAATTTTGTGACATGTTATTCCTAGACTTGTAAAATGGCATCAACTTCTATAAGTAGTTCATCACACAAGTTAAGAAAAGATTTTTATGTCCTTCTTGTTGGCTACATTACCAATCAAATCGTCGGAGCCAAACTACCATAAAAAAAAAGCAAGTTTTAAGGTTATTTTTTCTACCATTTAAGAGTTGTACATATTACAATGAAGGAAAGTGCAACATTGGTGATTCAAGAAGTTTCCATTTTTTGGCAAAAAGCATGAATTCCTACCAGAAGAACTGACCACTGTGTTGATAATCTACTCAAACTCTATGGTGAATGGAAACGTTTACAGAAAAATTTGACTAAAACTGCAGGCAAAGAAAAATAAAACGAGATCTTTTTGTGAAAATGATGGACGATCTCTTTGATATAGCTCATTCAGATGCTTTGGGACAGATGATAAATGAAAAGGATAATAATTTCTTAATGCTTTAGCGCCAAAAAGGACGATCAGGCTAAATAGTTGGTGTGGATCAAAAACAAAACACAAGGAAGAAAGACCACTGAAGCACACTGCAATAGAAGCTGTCAGGAAAAAAAAGACTTATGAAGATATGGAACAACATTTTGCTACTCATAAGCTTGCTACATCAAAACCTGATAATTCAACATCAAGCAGCAAAGCAGTAATGGTGGTGACGACAATGAAAATTCCTCTGTCATTGTTCAGCAAATATCAGCAACAACTCCAGCAACTCAAGGTGCATTGAAGTTTTTTACTCCCTGTCTCTCTGAAGTTTTTGATGGGTGCAAAATCTCTGATAGAAATGGAGTTTACATATTAATTTAAAAAAATTAGAGAAGTGAGACACACAGAAATTCAGCACAAATTTAACCTAAATGACTGCCAAGAATTAGTGTTGCACTAGGATTGAAAGTTGCTCCCAGCGCTTACAGATGTTGAAAATGTTGATAGACTGGCAATACTAGTAACTTTTCAAGGCAAGGAACAATTGTTGGGAGTCCCTGAAATCCCAACATCTTCATGATAAGAGCATGCCATGGCTGTTTACCAAGCAGTGGATAAGTAGGGTATAACCGACAAAATTCAGGCACTTTGTTGTGATACGACAGCAAGCAGCACAGGTAGAGTAAATGGTGCTTGTACAAATTGATAAAAATTGTTCAATCGTGACCTGTTGTACCTCCCTTGCCATCATCACATTTTAGAGTTAGTTTTGAGGAGCTGTTTCGACTTCCTGATGGGTGCAACTTCTGGTCCAAAAATGGCGCTTTTCAAAAGATTTAGAAAAACCTGGACGAAACTTGACAAGAACGATTACATAACTGGTAGCAATGAAGTGCCTGATGATGTCTATTCTACCATTCTTGGATTTCTTGGACACCCCCTTTCTATGCATAAACAAAATCGAGATGATTACCGAGAATTGTTGGAGTTAACAATGATCTTTCTTGGCAGCATTCTGAAGAATGAGATATGGTTTTGTATACCAGGAGCTGTAAGTCATGCTAGGTGGATGGCAAAGGCAATTTATGTATTCAAGATCAATTTCAGTTATCTCATAAAGAGAAGAACTCTTTAAGAAGAATATTATTTTTCTTGCTCGAGTGTATGTTCGAGCCTGGTTTCTGTCATCAGAAGCAATTAAAGCACCTTATCATGATTTCCTATTCATGTGTCAACTGATAAATTATCAGGATATTGATCCAGAAATCGGTAAGGCTGCCGTGAGAAAATTTTCCAAACATCTTTGGTACTTAGTTCCCAAAACTGTGGCTCTATCTTTATTTTATGACAATGTTCCAACAGCGATTAAGACAAATATGGCTCAAATTATGCTGGAAGCAGACAAAGGTGAAGAAGAGAAAGAAGATAAAAATCAACTGAATAAGTATATTCTGCACCAAAATGATTTTACTTCCTTTACAAACATTGGATTTTCGTCTTTTGTAACTCCTGGTACAAAAACTTTCTTCACAAGATTTTCTATCAGCACCGATTTCCTTGACAAAGACCCTTCAACATGGAAGGATGACCCTGGTTAAAAAAGTGGAATTGAAAAACTTGAGAAGACCGTTGTTGTGAATGACGTTGCAGAAAGAGGTGTCAAAATCATTCAGGATTACAATAACATTCTCACAAAAGATGAAAGTGAGAAACAATTTGTTTTACAGATCGTTGCCGGAGACCATAAAAAATACCAAGCTGCTACTAAATCCTCTCTTAGGAAAAAAGTAATGTTCAATGTTTGTTCATTCACATTATGTTTTGATTCTATAGAAATTATTGTTGTAAATAAAAATGTGTTTCTCTTATAGAAGTTTTGTGGAATATTTAAAAACCTAATATTTCCTAAATTTTTTCATGTCATTTCAGGGATCTTTCAAATTAACTTTTGGGAAATATGATTCAGACTGTTTTAAACAATTGCTGGGGTTGCCTGGATGTGTCCACATAAATTTCTCTAAGAAGAAAAAAGAAAATGGTCGAGATAGGGAAGATTATACCGCTTTTGAACGGAATTAATCATTGCATATACTATGTTCTAACTTCAAGGCGTTTGAGGTTCACCTAGCAGTTGTCCAATTGAGCTGAAGTTTTGCACAACTCGTTTTTTTGTTGATTGGAACAGGCTTAGGGGATGGGAGCAGCAAAATGTTAACTTTCGGAAAATTAGCTATTTCTAAGGGCCCCGCTAGTGATTATTGATGCTAAAAAGATTGTTTCAAAATGATATACCATTATTTATTAGCTTGAACTAGTTAAGATGTGAATTTGATACTTATTCAACATCTCATGCCATGCACTCACTCAAGCACTCCACTGTTAACAGGTTTAAAATGAGCTTTCCAAGTCTACACTTACCAAATCAGCATCCTTTATTAGTTCCTGGAACTCTTGCTGAGTTTGTTTCAATGCATCCTTGTAACTTTGGATCATTTGTCCTTGGGCTTCAATCTAAAACAAGTACAATCAGGTAAAACAAGTCTGGCCAAGTTGCCTGTACTTATCTCTCCTTTTAAATCCATTTCATCATCATAATCATCATACTCAGTTTCCCACCAATGGCAGGGTCTGTCTCAAACATAAACCTCTTTATTTACTCCTGTCTTCCCACCACTTTTAATCTTTTACACCAGCCCAATTCCCTCCTCCCAATCTTCTGCAATCCCTTCAGCCATCTGTCACTGGGTCTTCCTCCTGGCCTCCGCAACCTCTATTTCGAGCATTTGTCTTGGAATATTCCTCTCTTCCACCAACTTCACATGTATAGACCAAACTAATCTTTCCTTCTCTATCCTATCCTGCAGGGGTTCCTCCTTCTCTCTCTATCTATCTCTCTCTCACCCTTTCATTTCTCGCCATGTTCATTCCTCAGGAATTTTATTTTGCATACCTATATCCTGATCTTATCCCTTTCCTTCATTACCCAGGTTGATGATAAATTCTGCAATATTGGAACAGAGTAAGTGCTGTACATCACTCTTTAACACTTCTGTGACACACCTCTACTCCCTACCAAGTTTCTGATGCTTTTATAAAAACATGTATATATTATAAAATACAGGAATGGCATCTGGAGATATTAACACTCTTGACACCATGCCCATAGAATTTACGGGTGTTCATTCTTACAAATTACGCCAATTACTGTCAATTCTAAGGCGTCTTGAATTCAAAACAGCATAAAATCTTTACCCATGTTTTCTACATGTTTGATTAGTGCTGTGCCTTCCTTGCACTGTTAGTTACAAATTGTGGTCAAAGATGGCATTTCACTGCACATCTGAGTGGAGTTATTATAACGATAACAACCCTGCATTTTCTTCTCAAGTGGTTCAAGTTCAGTTATTCTTAGTGCTTCTGTTTTTTGTATTCATGCTGCATAAACAAATTTTGAGAGAAAAGGTTTATTTGCTAATGAAATAGTCGAAATAGTGAATTTGGCTAATTATATATATGACAATGCATATGAAATAAAAGAACTGGCGGAATTAGTGATAAAATATAAAATCCAATGCTGTTTACTAAAGTGAACAATATGTTATAGTAGGGCTATCTCATAAATGTCATCATGAAAATATTATTTTATATTATGGGGCCTAAATTACTTCTTCAATTATGAATAATATGTGTTTTAATGATAAGCACATGAATGATTCATTACATATAGGCTATTAAATATTCTAACGTATATATTACGGTGTAATGTGATATTATCTTGTGGGTAGACCTATTGTTAATCAAATATAATTCTACTATAAATTTATTTACAAATCAAGTAGAATTTAGAATTTGGATTATTCATTATAAGGTTATTCATTAAGTGCCTACATGCACATATTATTGTATACAATGACACATAACCTAAATCTACACAACCAGCTGATTGTATGAGTTTATTGTTTATTATTTGTAGGGGTGTACCGATGCGGATACCAATGAATCGTTATCGGGTGATTATTAGTGCATCGGTAATTAATCGTAATCGGCGATTATTATCCCAATTAATTGCTGTGGGTTTTTTTTTAAATAAAATTTAAAGCAAAATATTCTAGGTAAGAGTTTAGTGATCAAATTTACAAAAAAAAAAAATTCGCACTGAATCTGAGTTGAGGACTATGCAAAAATTACATAATCAGATAAAGAAATATAAGTTCATACCATCGATAAAGCTAACAATATAGTTCCAACTTTGGCCGGTTATGGAAAGATTAATCACCGGTTATTCAAATATTGATAACAAATTTTGATTATTATAGCTTTAAATGTTGATTTTTAAATAAAATCTTTTATTAACTGTTATCATTCTCTTAAGCATATTTTCCAATAGTTAATAATAAATAATCGATAATTGAGACTAATCTGTGTAACTAATCGTAGCATGAACAATTATTTTAAACAATCGTATCAGTAATTGGTTTTACTGAATCAGTACAACTCTAATTATTTATTTGACTTTTTTGTTTTTGCCTTTTACTCAGAACTCTAGTAAGAACATGTTACAAGATATCACACTAGTTTAATTATTCAGAATAAAGAAGACTGTAGCTCCAAATTGGGCTTATAACTTTTAAAATACAACGTGGGGCACTCGAGAAACAATTTTTTTTAAATCCCTAAAATTGGCCAGTTTCTGCAGGTAAGTACATAATCTTGGTCCGATACTGAGAAAATTAAATATCTGGTTTTATTAATTTACAACAGACTAGTATTAAAAATGGTTACTAGAATTAAAAACCAACTTATAGGAAAGTTCTCTAAGATTACCTCTTGATTAACTTATTGTGGAGTTAAGTGAAGGAACCATCTTAATGATTATAAGGTAAGTAAATCAGACCATGCGGGATCCCGAAATTCAGGATATTAGTTAGATGTTCCCAAAACTCAGGTGGGAAAATTTATTTCCCCGATTTTTACACTAGTAAACGAATTGTTCAGCAAGTTACAAAAAAACCTCATTCAGAGAAGTTTTTTTGTAACTTGCTGAACAATTCGTTTACTAGTGTGTGCCCAGGACCCCTACTTTTATTCTATGTTTCTGGATAGTTTAACAGATAGTTAATTGAAATTAAGTATGGTTAGCCTGTTAAATTTATATGTCACAAAAAAGAGGCAGTGTATGAGAGTGACTGTTTGTTAACCTTGTTCTTCATTTCATTCCAGGATGGTTTCATGACCAGGGTTTGTCTTATCGATGATTAGAAATATAACTAATTAACATAAAATTTTGATATCTCTTGTGTCGTAGTTCTGTTATTCACAGATTTCAAATATGTGGGTACTATTATGCTCCTAATCTATTTAATTAATTGATATGTTTTAGAACATTTAGGAGGTAAGGTTAATTCACATTGTGAGAAGCCAACTGTGTTAGTTTATTTTTGTGTGTTACTTGGAAAGGTATTTATTGGGCAGAGGTGAATTTCTTTTGTTATACTTACATGAGGAAAAGACCAGTCTTTGAGCACTTAGGGACATATTTAATTTTGTAGGGATATGGTGAAATGCTTGCTTGGCTGGTGTGAACCTAGCGTTAGTTGTTTATAGTACGCTAGTTTACTTGTTCTTTTGTGTCGATTGACGAAAACGTGTACTAACATGACCCATTCTTGCCTGTTATTTACATTGTATTGAGGTTTTGTAAATATTATGTTCTGGTTATTATACCACAATTTTCCATGCCTCTGGACATTTTAAATTTAAACCAATGCCTCGCCAGCCTTTCCCAAAATATAGACTTGTGATTTCTGTGTTGTTAAGGTGATTGCTTTAAGGCGAGTAGTGTATCACAATATAATATTGTTTCTATGCCCTATAACTTGTGCCTAGTCGCTATTTAATTTATGTACTCTGTTTTGCTTAACTTCAATAGTTCATTATCTTATTGTTTACCTTGTTCTATAGTATTTTTAAGTTTGAGCAAATTATAATATTAAAAAAATTGTCCAGAGTTCCATCTTTAAGTTTACCTTGTTCACCCATAAAGCATTCCTTTCATTTTATAAACACAGCTTAGACTGTCTACTGGTGTTTTGTGATAGGGTGGAGTTAATTAGGTTTCTTTAAGTTAAGAATGTTTATTACTTCTCATTTTCGACTGTGGGCTAAGAGGTATGATATCTGTAAAATTTAGGGACATTGAAGGTTGACGGGCACGTTTACGCAGGTCATTCTGACCTGAATTCCCCTATTTCATAAATCTATTTATTTTTGTACCAGCTGCCAGCTTAAGAGAATTGTGTCTTTTTGACTAGGCTGTGCTATCTGGGTACAATGGTTTTTTTAACCATTTTTAACACAATTTGTATACTTAATAATATTATTCTTACAAGTTGACTTAGTTCAATTATTTTTATAGTGAAGCAGTCACATTTAAGGCATCCTAGATTTGATAAATATAACTAATTGATGTTATTTTTATTGGGTCAAATGTGGCCGAGATAATTAAAGGGTTGGTCAAAGGAAGATTAAAGATTAGCGTGTGCCTAAATTTAACCAGTAATGTGTACTTGTTTTACAAAAATTAAACTATCATTACTTTTTTTCGGTCATATTTCATTATTTCATATCAATCATGACAGTTAATAGTTACTATGAGTGTAATTAGTTATTGAATTCCCATTGCTAGATTCATAGTTGTTTTTGTGTTGATCAAAATTGTATAGTTATTTTTATTTGTAGACATAGGCCTATTATCAAAAGCTCATTTGGCTTGAATGATGAAGGTAACATTGTCACCATGCAAGCTGACATCCCCATTGTTCTTTCTCCTCAAAATAAAGTGGCAAAATTATATTATTATCAATTGTTATTTTAAGTTTGTTTATATTTCATATGTGTGTAGCCTCACCTGCCTATCTTGAGCTTCAAGTTTTCTCTGCAGAAGAGCTTGCCTGATATCCATTGACTGAGACACTGGAAGTTGTTCCTGGAAAATGCAACTTTATTTATATAGTGTGTTAAAAGGTTTCAAGAACTCGATATGGTATGTTTATCATTTCAGTGTGTCAATCTCCCTGGGAGTTTGTAAACAAGAAATATTTAACTGACAAATAAAATATTTATTCAGAACAAACTTTTATTTAATTTAAATGGAAAAAAATACCTCAAAATTTATGTTAGTTTTTCTAGAAAATCTGAAGTGTATTAACAGTTTTGCCAACTAGGGAACTTGATTAAAATCAACTCATCTGATTTTTTCACTTAAAATGGTATAAGTAATATAATTATTTTTAATTACCAACAAGAAAATAGTTTATGAACCATATCAACCTCCACCAATTATGCAACATTTTGTGTAATGGATTCAAATATATCTTAAAATTCAATGATACCCCACTTTTGTGTGTGTGTGGAGGCTGGGAGGGAGAAGATGGGAAGTAATAAACTCTGGATTTGTCCATGGGAACTAATAAAATATAGTAGCTTAGTCCCAACTGTAATGGTATTGATTTATTTAGCTTTTAAATATGAATTTACCCTGTTATTTAAATTAGTTTCCAAATTTACCTTATTTAAATGTTAAATTCAATCTCATAAATTAATTCAAATTTAGAGAGGAAATTTGACCATTTCCTCTGTTTTTATTGTTTATCTTGTAGCCCCAACTAACACACTTCAACCTGAATCACTATTTTTTTAAGAAGCCTTTACATGGTTAGTATCTAAAAACTAGATGCCATTCAAGTGCTCAGCACATATGAGTTCCCATATTTGTCTGAGAGCCTTAGCCTATAGTCTAATGTGGTATGTTAAGTAGCCCAAAGAAAAAACTTGAACAATACATTCAAAAATATAATTTTGTGGTATATTAAGTATCACAAAGAAAGAACTTGAACAACCCACTCAAAAATATAATTAACAAATAGTCACCATAATTATTTTGAGGTAGAAATACCTTTTGAAGGAGTGCATCTCCAATTGCTATGAAACTATATTTTTCATATTATAAAATTTAAATATGCATGTGGCAAGTTACAACTAAAATAAATACCAGTTTTAAATAAATCTTTTTATAAATGATAACGTTTAAAATACTATAAAATTATGTATCTCTCTAAATAATAATGTTAAAGGAAAGAGCTACCTTGCCACCATTGCAATTGTACGAATGATAAGAATGAACTAGAAGTGTGGCAATTTAGATGTCCCCGCAATGCAAGATGATGTAGCCCAATGAAGATAAAACTATCACCGATTATTTTGCAACATTTCACAATGTACAATAAATATATTTGCTCTGATTCACTAAACTTAGATGAAATGTTACTTGATAATAAAATTAAAATTAAAAATGTATTTCAACCAATTAAGCCATACCTTTTCCTCCAGTGTTGTTATCATATCCTGATACTTGACCATTTCTCTTTTCAATTGATTGACAGACGATTGGAGACTAACCACTTTATGGGAATCCATTTTTTCCCTTCTTTGCAATGACAATCGTCTCTCCTGTGAAACAACCCCATATTAGACCCCTGTTCATTCCCCTGTATAAACAAGGGAATGGCATTAGGGTAGACTAAGACACTTAAGTCTCTCCAAACCTTCCACTGAAACCTTTTTTTAAACATTTTTAAAATTGTGACTAATATCTGATTAAATATTTCACAATATTCTATATGCCAAACAAAATTTTATTTTCTAACCTAATTCTCTAACACCATATACTATGGTACAACATGTCTTTTTATAATCTGTTTCATGTTTTTTAACTGTGTCTAATATTCTAACTTCAAAATTATAGTTTTTTTTTAACCAATTAACATTATCTAATAATAATTATTTCTTCTTATAAGTCTGTAATCCTATAAATCACAACTTACCTTTTAAAGTATTATCTTATCTTTACTGGAAGGTTAAGATAAATAAATATCAAAGGTTTATTGTGAAAGGGATGAGGGGGATTGAGAAGTTGTTGATGAACAGGGGAAATACAGGGAGGTTAGTACTTGAGAATATTACTATGGAGGCTTTTCTACATGCACTTTTAATACAGGTAGGTTTTAAAATCCAAAATCAGACTAAAATGTTGAAAAGTATTTTATTGTTTTAAGTTGTTTATTTTTGTGTGATTTAACACAAGATCGCATTTAACAACGCAAATTTTGTCTGCAGTTTATTCATGCCCTCTATCAATTAAAACTCTTCTATTATTATTATTATTATTATTATTATTATTATTATTAGCACCGCGTCTTACTACACGTTCGGGTTGAACGCACTTACGCTAATGTGTAATGGTAGGATGATTGTGAGATGAAATGAAGGACCTACAGTTTAACATGGAATCCCAACCATGGTGGAGGCCTGGCATTCCCCACATTCACAAGATGTCTTGTCAGAGGTGAAGGAAGGGTTTGGTAATATGTGCCGGGACCGAGGATTGAACCGCGGACCGCCAGGTCACTAATAATTTAATCATTAAATATAATATAAATACAATATTCTATCCATCTAACAAGAGTAAAGACACAAGTTTGAACAGATAACTGAAAAAGCCAAGCAAAAAAATAAATATAAAGCAAGAAACAGGCAATCGTATCTAAGTGATTTTGATCTACCTCAACCATGTTACCATGTTCCATTTGGTCTTTTACTGACTTATGCTGTTGAAGGGGACTGATGTACCCCAAAAATTTCATAATTATGTGTTTTGTTGTGAACTTTGAGGCCTATAGTTTTCCGTTATGCGTGTAAGCCTTGCCCTACTATTCCCTTTTTAATCTTTAATATATAAGATAAAAAAGAAATTTTATTTTTTTAACAAGTAATTATACTTATTATACACATTATTGAGATAATATTTATAAAATACTTACTTTTCAAGTTGCAATTATAATTTACCCTGTATGTATGGCTATGTTTAGTTATTTTCTAAGAAGCAACTTGTAACTAAAAGAATATTTAAAATAACTTGGATTTGAGATACTTTTATTGTTAAAGCAACTTATTAAGGAAGGGATTTTATACTATTAAAAATATTGTGTTTTGCTTTGTGGGTCCATTAAAGTGAGAATTGCTATTTCTAAAACTCACAAAACTTCATTCAATTACTGCTCCAATGATATCACTCTTAAAAAAATATGTTTTGCCTATTTTTTGTATATAAATTAATTGGTTTATATTGTCATATTGGCATATGGCGCAAAGGAAATTAGTTATTCCTGAAAAAATATCTTTTGTACCTTTAAGAGGCCGCAGAGGCCAAAGCTCACCGGTCAGAAGGGTGAGAATCTAGGATATATTGTTATATTACACACAAATAAAAGACTTAAAAAACCTTTCCAACATTTTTGGATGCTCAAAGCCTACGTGCTACTTTGACTATAAAAGCATTTACCTATTTTAATTATAAATTCATGAGAAAATACACTAAACTAAG
The DNA here is from genome assembly GCA_902151425.1 of Timema shepardi. Classification (NCBI taxonomy): domain Eukaryota; kingdom Metazoa; phylum Arthropoda; class Insecta; order Phasmatodea; family Timematidae; genus Timema; species Timema shepardi. The sequence goes on along the minus strand of CABFVX010001487.1, from coordinate 131,565 downwards.
TCAAATATTCTATTGAGTCATATATTCTAATGAATATAAATCCCTTTTTATCTTTTTTTTTAATTGCATAGGTCTAGAGAAGAATTACTTCATGTACAAAAAGAAAAACAATATTTACAAGTGAGTTAAACAATATATATAATATTATTTTAGTGCAATGTTTTGTGTAATGTACACATTGAAATAGTTTTAAAATTATCTAGTTAAACTTGGTTAACTTCATTTTATTTTTATTTTTTCTTCTTTTTGATTTCTTTAAATTGAATTAATATATCAAAAAAATATAATATAAATATGACAGCTAAACATGGAATCTTAATCATACCAGGGTGTCGTTTTCCAACTAATTTTAATTTATTTTATATTAATTTAACTTACTTTAAATATGAAGCAAAGGAGCATGGTTTGGTAAGTATAATGTTAAATAGATTTTAAAAGTACAAGGCAAGTAGACAATTTTGTGAAATAAATGTTTAGAAAAGATCCAAAACTTACAGATTTTGTTTCCCGAATTGCTTCTTCTAAGTCTTGATGAGCTTTCTCCAAAGATTCCTTTAGAGTATTGATTAATTCTTCCTGAGCTTGGAGCTGAAACATATCAACTTTATATCAACTAATTATATCAAGAGAGTAATGGGAATTTTGATTAATGCATCCTAAATGAATCTACAAAGACCTCTCCATAATCCATATAAATAGTGCTTGTTAAGTCAAAGCAGAATAAACCATTCTCACGATAGACTAATAATAGTGTTGTATCCTGATATCCCAAACTGAAGAAGCCAACTTAAGGAAGTGTAAAAAAATAAATTCCTAAAATGTTGAAAAGGTTCTTTTTTACCTTCAGACACACACATGGCCCTGAAATGATTAGATTACAGAAGAGAAAAATGATTCAGCTGGGGTTCTATTAGATGCCTTGGTGTATTCCAAGTTCTATCAATATATCATTCAGTTTGTTGAAGTATAGGTAAATTTATATTACACCGAATAAAAATGTAGTGACATCTGTGGTGCACAGGTGTGTGTGCAATGAAAGAGATAATGTTGGGTGTGTGTTGGACTGAGGAGAAACAGTAGTAACATGATTATTACCGCGCACGTATGCTTTTGTTGTCTCTTGTACAGGTATAGTTTCTTGTTCGCAATATGTATCAATGTTTATTTCTGATTATTAATAAACATATCAAACTGCTAATTAGTTATTCTCAATTGGTCTACAACCTCTGAACATAAACTTTTTCTCTTTGTAATTCAACACAGTTAAACATATTTAAATGATAGACCCAGTTATAGATAAATTACAAAAAAGCTGCAAACTTCATAAGTGTTAAATTAAGTATTTGAAGGTCTGAATAGATTGCACAGTGTTTAACCAGTGTTAGTTCAACTCAGTTTAGTATCAATGGAACGTGAAACTACGGGTCCAATAAGAAACAGCTAATGGATTCTTGTAGCTCAGTAGCTACTAAATAGATTTGAATGGAAGAACTAGGGGAAAGTGTTGACACGGGGGCTTATTGATCATGTGATCAAACCCTGTGAGCAAGGACATTTACCAATCCCCCTAGAAATCCATCAGCTAATATGAGCAATTTAAGATGTAGAGTGACAACATAGTTTTCAAGTTAATCAATGGCCCGAATTTAGGGGGTGTAGTCAATTCTTATGCATGTTCAGCTTCATAATGTTGAGTAAGTGTAATGCCATGTGAATGGTGAAAAGAAATTAAACTTTTGTTTTTTAATTTGTATGTCGATTTCCAAATACCACCTCGTTTTTTTTAGCTGAACTTTGTCCTAGTGAATAACAAAATTGTCATACCAGATACCAGACATTTTAATGTTTATATATTGAGAGACAATCTTTAGAATACTTTCCTTCAAGGCAATTAACCAAGGTGTTGGTTCATCAAAATGCTGTCTATACTGTCCAATAAGTGAACAAACCTAGGACTACAAAGACCAACCATACTTAGTCAATAGTGAATAGTCGTGTCTATAAACTGGATTAAGTCTGGAAGCCAGACAGAATGCCATCTAGAAGGTGATTGTTGGAGGTTAATAAGCTCAATCCCTTGTCTGCTTAGTAATGAATTGTGACAGTGACAGTTCACAAACTTAATAAAGCCTCTGGTTTTGTATAAGTATTTGCATTTGCTGAATTTTTGAACTGCGCCTAAACATTTCATTAATGAAACTTTAAGAAAATGTTGTTTTGTGTTGAAACAGACAATTTAAGCTAATCATTGAAAACACAATACGCTTTAACTCAATCAAGTCCAATTTGCTTGTTTTGGCTTGAATTGAATTATTAGAACTAAAAAGAAATAAGTCAATAGTTCCTTTCCTTCTTTGAAAGTTGAGATCATAACTAACCTGAACTTCATATGATTTTAATTTCATTTGCAGCATGGACTTGTGCTCTCCAACAGATGACACTTTTGGCACCAATAGCTGGAATAAAGTTATTTAGATAAATTATTTTCAAAGTATTGCTCACTTCTACCAAGAACAAATATAATCTGATTTACTTTCATTAAATTTATTTAACAATTAGAAGAAGTCAAAGATTTTATTTTTCACTAAAAATGCATCACTATAGAGTTAAGCTACAATAATATACTTTGTGACCCGCTTCAGCTGTCGCTGGATCTAAGGCACCGCTCTCACAAGAGACCGCCCGGATTGCTAATGACAGGAAGATCTTGACTTGAATACTGCTTGGATGAACCAAGGATGGCTTTTATTAAATGGTTTGCCACTTAATCTCCATAGAAATGTTGATACATTTCCTGTAAATTTTACCTTCCTCATTCATATCACATTAGTGTAATTAAAATATATGTGTTCAGCCTAAAGAGAAAGAGAGATGTGGTGGGGAAAAAACTCTTTGTGTGTTCAATGTCGGTGGGTAAATTAAATATGCTAATAATGCCAAACAAGCCTTACCGTGTTACATTTTAACAATAGTTCTTGATGTTCATTTTGAGCTTTCTGTATAAAATCTCCAAGGAGTTTGATTATTTCATTCTGCAGCTGCACCTGTGAGACATTTACAAGCTAATAAAAGATGTATTCTTATTTTAGGTAAAGAACTTAATGTTATTAATTTGGTCAGACAATTAAAATCTATCTAAAGTGGGAAAGAACCGCTTTGGTAGTCGCATGATTTAAGGTGTTACTCTCACAAAAGACTAAAGACTAGACTGTTAATGACAGGGAGATCTAGATTCAAATTTGGTAGCATTTACTGAGTGTGGTTTTCCCTGGATGGTTTTCCAGTTACTATCCATGCAAATTCGGGTACACTTCCTCTCAAATTAAACCTTCGTCATACCTAACACATTATGGTAATCAGTACGTACGCATACAACCCGGGTGGGTAGTTAGACACAAAGCTAAAATAAAAAGTGTGAAGTTTACAAAAATGTTTTCTTATATGACTTAATTCAAGTAACATTGCTACTAGAGGCATTTAGCACAAGGTTAACTTACTTGTGCATGAGCTATATTGATCATAGTAGAAAAGGCTTGATAATACTAGGATGGGATTCCAATACAAATTTACTACTGAAATCCATCATTGGTGAGAGGCTCTTCTTGCTTGTGACTAGCAAGTTAGAGCAGCAGTAGAAAACCTCATATTGAAATTAGTATAGTTGTGCTCTCTTGGACATGAGATAAAATGAGACTGGGAGTTATATTAGCTAATATGTATGATCAACACATAAGTGTTCTTGGCTATGGAAGGAGCTGACAGATTTATATGGGGTTGTGCTTGAATTTAACCTAAAAGCAGCCATTGCCACTACTCTTTACCTGTTTATCAAGGCTGTGAAGAGTTGAAAACAAGTTGTTGATCATCATCTCCTGTTCATTGGAAGATAAGGTCACCTGTATTAACATAAGAAAAAAAAGCTGGCATTTTTCAAAATCTGTCGTCATAGCTCACATAAAGACAAATTGTTTCTTAGGTGTATGATTTATCTATGCTACCAAATACATATTGCTACACTCCTTGTATTCTTGTGTCTTCTAGCTTTCATGATATTCCTTTCTAATAGTATGTGATATCTTAATGGAATCATCCCTGACTTTCCTAAAACTATCATACACTTAAAACATGCCATTCCAAACCCCATTAGTATGAAATTTCAGAAAATTTGAACATATTTTTTTAATAAGCTGCCTTGACTAAAACTATCATACAATTAAACCCCACCAATCCAAACCTTGTTAGTCCAACATTTCAGATAATCCAAAACTAATTTATTATAAGCAACATTTTATAACTAAAGGATGTTTTTTTTATTAAGTTTTAACATGATACAAATACAAGCTATATGTACAGGACTGTACATAACAAGAAAAAATAAGTTTTAGTATAGTAAAAAAACAATAGGTATCTTCTTAACATTTGAAATAATAAATCACTTACCGATACAACAGCAATGCCACAGTTCTTTGGTTACTTTTATTACAAAAAATCATCACAAGACTTCACTGACTGTCTTATTTCATGATATCACTAATTTCTTGTTGTTGTAAAGGTGTGAATTTAGAAGCTAACACAATATTACGCCAGCATCTTATAAATATGACATCCGTCGGCGTAGTGTTGGCATGCTGCTGTATTAATGCAGGGTTACTTTTAGTGCTTATGCGCCATTAAAATGTGCATTATCTACTTCATTAATTACATAACGATCTTCATCGAAGTCTTGCCTGATTAGGGAAAATAATTTTTTGGTCTGTAAATACTTGGTGCCCTTCACTGTCAGATGACAGCCACTCATTCACATATGTTTCATTTGATTTGTCACAGCCCTGAATTTGTTTAACGAGCAATAAAACTTCATCTCTCTCATCTGCTTGATCTAGGTTTTCAATGTAAGAAAGACTTGTAGAATATAGGAAAAGGATTTGTTTTAATATGTTTAAAAGTTCTTGGCTTTTTTGATTTTCTAATAACCATAAGTGGCAACTTTGAGTTCCCACTGCATTGCTACATGCTAAAACCAAGTTTCTTACACATCTTGAAGCCAGGTGCACGAAGTTCTTGTTTGGCAGTGAGGCTTTTTTTTTCAGCGGCACCTTGAAATTCAAACCCATATTACCACAATTGTATGTTTCCTATGGGGAAAAGTTTTGAGAAGAAATTAAGTCTATAAAATCAGTTATGTATTCCTGTGCATCCGAGTTATCTGCTGATAGCAATTCTTCGGTTATAGATAACTGTCTTTCCTTGTGCCTCATCTTCCAGGGATTTAGCCAGCCTTACTCACAATAAATTTAGGATTGTCATCCATCAGCTTGTTGAGGTGGACTGCATTTTCCTGAATTATGGAATCACTCAACAGAGTTCCTTTCTGCCTTACTTGAGAAAACCTTAGAAAAATAGCTCCGTCAATTTTGTCCAACTGTGAAACTTTTGATGTGTGGCATTGCTCAAAAACCTTGACTGATGTTGCTGCACAAAACTGTTCAATTTTGCCACGATTTTTCTTCCAATCTCTTATTGTTGCCTTAAAAACACCTAATTTTGTTACTTTTTCTCCCCTGTCCTAATGTTTCAACACTTGAAGCTTATCTTTTAGAGTACAAGAGTTGTGTTTTTGATTACTGGCCATTTCTACATCTAATAAAAACAATTTATTCACAATAACAAAAGAAACTTTTTAGGTAAAACACATACATTTCCCTTTACCAAATCTCTCATGACTAAGCTGGAAATAAAATGGTGGGCCCCCCCTTCCACTCACATATGACAACAGGCAAGTGGCGGCAACAGGGTGTGGTTGGTCCACTCGCTGAGCTACCATGCGTATGCTCACTGACGCACAGAACAATAGTAGCCAACTGTCAAACAACATTACTGTATGACATGTCCCTAGTTATAATATACTGCAAATTGTTAGTTTAGTGCTTGTATAATAATTGTTAGTTTAATTGCTAGTTACAATATTTTTGTTTGTATGATCCCAACGGGCTCCGGTTCCAATCATCATATCATATCTTTTGTTTTATGATGTCCTGTTATGAATTATTAATGGTATTCTTTTTATGAGCCTTTATGTGCCTGTTCCATGTTATTTCCTTTGTTCCTCAATGTCCTGTTCTTTAATGATTAAATCTACTATTTCCTAGGTGCCCTGATATTCTGTCCTCCTTGATCCATATTGTTATTTCCTTTGTTCTCCAAAATTCTTTTCTCTATGATTCATTATTTTCTTACCTAGATTTCCTGATCTTCTGTCAAATGTGATCAATGTTGTTATTTCCTTTCTTCTCTGATGTCCTGTTATCTATGATAAATTACGTTCTTTCCTAGGTTCTCCGATGACATGTCTGATCAATTATGTTCTTTTGTCTGATCCTGTAGTCTGTTATTTATGATCAATGGTGTTCTTTCCATCAAGTCTTACTATCCTTCCATAATAACTATAAATTTAAACTAATATGGTAGATATAAGGACGATATAATTTAGACTATATGAACTCACTTTTATGTGGGGGAAGAGTGGGAAATTATTTAGTAATATCCATCCTATCTACATAAAGCCAGAATCCAAATCACAACCTTCCTGTGATTACCCCTAGTTTCTCTACTAAAATTTTGATTATACCTTAAGTCTATACATCTTATATTAATTCCTAAAATACATGCTTTTCTCAGTACTTATATCCCCTCTTAAATAGAAAGAAAATATATATCGGATAAAATTTGTATTTTCAAATTAAACTACCCACTTTTCCTATAAATATTATAAATTTGCGTAGTAAATATAAAACTGTTATGAAACATAAGAAACGCTAATACTTTTGAATACTGGCTGGTTGCCAAAGGCAGTGTTTCCATTTCATAATCATTTTGGATTGTGATGATATTCATTTCCAATGGATCAGAATTGAGATGATTAAAAACAGAATAAACTTCTGAGATTCATCTACAACATCACAAGGAGAAAATTAGTTTAAAATAAACCTTGCAACTTATCCTAGTTTTCCAAACTTAGCGAATATTCAAGCAAACTCGACTGTCAGATGATTGATGATTTGGAGTGGTTTTTATGGCTCTTTTGTTCTCTCTATTGCGCTCTCCCTCTTGCTCACTCTTTGTCTCACTCACTCTTTCTCTCTCTCTCACACTCTCTTTCTCCTGCTATCTCGCTTGTTCTCTCTCTCACTCTCTTTTTCTTTGTTTGCCTATTAAACACATCACCACAAGCTAATAAACATTACAAAGTATGACCTATCAAGATTAATTTAAAGAATTGATACATTTTCAAGTCCAGAAAATCCAAAGATTAACTTTTAACTACAATATAGTTTTTTTATGCAATTGACTGAAAATTGTGGTGCGATTGACTGGTGGTTGCCGTCCCATGCTTTAGACCATGCTGTAATGATGTTACAAAAAGAAGAACAAGCTCAATCAAATGGGAGAACACTCACCCTCTGCCTTGTTGAACATAAACACTGGAGCACATGTGCCACGACCTCCTCTCCCTAGAACTCAATCCCACTGACTAAATGGAGATACAATCTGACAGTCCGCTCATGAAGGAAGCCCCACCCAGAGACAAACAAGTGATGGCAACACCACCAGTTTAGTTTCCGTTTCCACCACTTGGATGGTTCCAGGAATTTCTACTAGTTCCTAGAGTCACCACAATCCTTCCTAAGTGCTGCTGGTCTCCCCTCTTCCACTCCATGTTTTCACTCACTTTTTACCTCTCTCTGTGGGCATGTCATGCATTTGTGTCGGCTATATATTGCGATATTTCTTTTACACGGTTACTCATTGTACTACTGGCTTACTAGGTGAGAGTGGCAATTAAGCTTAGACTTAATTATATCCTTCAAAATTCTCTTTCGGTTATACTATGGGAAACCTTTCAAAATTATTAATTCCAGACTTGTTAATTTAAATTTCTATTTCGGTATGTTTTTTTTTTGTATCCGCATGGTTGGTTTGCAACCACGTATTCTTTTGTATTTTTCCTTCTAGGGGAACCTTCTGTTCTCCTATGGAACATAGCTTCTGTTTTGCCGCTCAGCGGCTTGCGTATATTTACACTCTTGCCGACTGTCTGATTAGCAGTTAATGTTTGTTGGGAATATTTTGAGTATGTTTTACTTAGCAAGTTTAAATTAACATATGGTTATGTGGGGACTGAGCCCTTTAACTTTCAGATAAGTGCTTTATCTTTAACTCTTTCGAGTTTATGCTATGTTGTGGTGGTAAAACCAAATAGGTTTTATGTGAGTAAATAATTCCTTGATAGTCTAAATTTACATTTAATCATGTGGGAATCAGGGATTCTAACTATAAGTGATATACTTACTAAAATTATTGCTTTGTAGAATAATTTTTGATTGTACGAGAAGCAAGCTCTTAAACTTTAGTGTAGCGCTTTGTATCTTCGAGAGCACTGAATTACATTAGATTGCTATGGGAAAGCGGGATAATTTGGTTCCATAGCTTTATTGCTTATCACTTAATTTCTTTAAACACCTGTTTGGGCTGAGCACATATATTTTTAGTACTGCTCTAATTAAACTTTGATGTATTTGGGCATTGTTTGGATTGCAAGATACTTCCAAGAATAGCATTTATTATGTACCTAATCTTCAGTTACGTTAGAGTACGTATTATTAGCGCATGGGTGTAAGGCGCTTAGTAAATGGTGCTGATATTGCGTCTGTTGAGACTTTAATTGTACAGTCCAAAATACCTTAGTCGTTAGGCGGCGGGTTTATTATATTTGTAAGTTGTTGCTTTATATCTAAAGACATTATGATAATGCAAATTATGGTCACCAGGTGACTATATATAATAAATAGAGTTTAATTCTTATTTTGACCTTTGAGTCGTAACTTGTTGACTATCCTTGATGGTAGTTATAGTTGTCTCTCAATTTAAACTTAACTTGGCGAGCATACTAATTAGACAATGTTTATATTGAATTCTAGTCATATTTATTATATGTTATATTTAACTACCAATCTTCAACTTGCCTTACCTTGGGTGGTACCTCGGCATTTGTAATATTATTTGTATATTTTCTATTTCCAATATGTAAAAAAATATAAATATTGTTATTCCCTGGTAACTCCTTGACTATTATTTATCACGCTTCCTGGCAAGTTAAGGTTGTTACAATACAAATAATGATAAGGGTGCCATCTATAATACTTTAAGTTTAGTCCATTATATTCTCTCATATAATCTCCTCTAGTTTAGCTAATGTCTTGTACAGTCTTGTATCATTCAAACATAATATCACTCACCACACACTACATAGCCTAGACATGTTCTTAATATTCCTTAATGTTATGTTCAAACTTGTATTGTGTATCTATGATGTCACTCACCTCACTTTGAAGAGCCTCAACTTTTCCTATATGATCCTTGATTTCTTTCTTAGCAGCCTTCAGTTGTGACTCAAGAATAAAAAGCTTGTCATCCTCCTCTGCGAGGGTCAGAGGTATTTCCTGAATATTACAAAGCGTTACATCAGTTTCATTAGATAGTAATTAAAACAACATCATTACAGCAGGTTGATGAGAGATTAATAACATTACAAAACAATATATTATAACAGCAGCAGGATGGTCATCTATTGACTAAAGAGGCTTTTCTAAGCTGTTTGCAGGTTTAGGAAATAAACTCAACCGGAAATTACTTAAATATATGAACATACTATGTCATTGATGAGTAACATAAATTATTCAAAAGGTTTTTTGCACAAACATGGTTAATAATACCAAACATCACAATATGGATGGTAGTAGAGTACGTACATTTAAGTAGTCATCCATTTCTCCAAACCCTTATAAAACATAAAAGTCACATCCACAAATACATTTCTTTCATCTTCTTTAACATAAATACAAATCATTGCAATAATTAAATGGTGGGTGGAGGTATCAAATCAAGGGTAAAAGCAAACACGTCTTTCTTATTACACCCCTCCCCCTCCTTTAAAGTGTTTAGTATATTGAGTGGCTATAGAACTGTGTTTTTCAACCTTTTACCAAGATAAAAACCTTTAATACATCCCCTATATTTGGGCATCCTTGGTGGGAAATGCTCTTATGTTTAGGCATTGTGAGTTTATGAAACCACTCACTTTGGCGGCTGTATGGTCTAAGGCGCTTCTCCCGCAGTAGAATAGAATGCTGATGACGGAGAGATTGAGGTTTTAATCTCGGCCGGGTGTACTGAGGGTAGTTTTTTCAAAATGGTTTTCCACTTGCTCTCCAAGCAAATATGGGTACACTTTTTCTAACTATAATCTTCTTGATAAAATAATAAAGATCCAGATCTTAGATATTATTGCAGTTTAAAAAAATGGTAAAATATAAAAACATACCAAGCCCACTTTCTTGTAAAGTAAGTTTAATTCTTGTGTTGCTGTCTGTAGACAATTTTTCAAGGTTTTTATAAGTTCATCTTGGTTGTTTAACTGAAAATTAAAATTATGTGGGATACAATTGAAAATAAAAATCACATAAAATAAAAAGATGATTAAAAACTAATAATGAAATAAAACTAAATTGTAAGTGTAAAAATATTAGAATTATTGAATCATGTTTGTCTAGGCCTAACATGTATTGACCGATACAACATGACTGTGTTAGTGTGCAACTATGTGGTGCGTGAGCTTGTGAGTTGCTTTGTGTGTCTAAGAGGTATGTTGCATGGTCATGTTTATATAAATTCATAGTTTTTGGGCTTTATTTTCTATTATATGAAACCTTAACCAGTTATAGGCCCAGGCAATCACCAACTGTAAAGGGTATTACACATTATCTCAATGAATGCTCAGTTAGGAAAATCACAAATCCATTGTCTGACATAGCTACGGTGACCATACGTACTGTTTTTTGTAGTACAGTACTGTTTTTTGGGGTGATGTCCTGCTGTCCTACAGAGCATGCGACAGTACAGCAAAAGGTACTGTTTTTTAAAACCAAGTACTTTCAAAAATACTTAGTTTTGAAGTAAGAGAAAATAATATTTTGAATTGAACAGCGCCAGCGCAAGGAACATCATCCTTGAGCAGTTGGCAAACACTCAACACATGTGCTGCGCTCTCTCGAACAAGATTGTAACTTATTTATTAGCTCTAAGTGATAATACCACCTAGCCTACCGTTTTTCATGTCTTACCCATACCCTTTTTTCGGGCTTCATTTGTTTTGTTTTTGTCTTCAGTTGTCTCGACAAGAGTGTGAGTGTTGTGGTTGTTCTATTAGTTATTAAATAATAATAATAACAGCTAGTATACCAAAGTGTTGTGAGATGGGGCAGCCACACAGAAAATGTTCATTTAATTCTTCTTTGCAAACAGAATACCCTTTCATCAAACTAACAAACAGTGATAACCCTCACATTGTTATTTGTGAACTGTGTAGAGGTGAAGTTGACCTAAGCAATAGTGGTCGCACAAGCATTGTGAGGCATTTGAAGCAACGAAAACACTAGCAGTAAATGCAGCCACATCAAGAAGTACGGTAAGCAAGTATTTAAAAAAAAGTATTAACTTCTGAAAATTTTCTTTTGGCTGCCAAAGAGGGTACTTTTGCATATCATACAATTAAACATATGCAAATTTTTCGTTCCTTTGACTGTATGTCGAAGCTGGTAACAGGTATGTTTGAACCGAAGTTCTCCTCAGCCCGCACTAAAACGGAAGCAATTGCAAAAAACGTTTTAGCGAAGGAGGCCCAGGAGAGATTGAATATTGATTTAGGAACAGCACATTATTTCAGCGTTATGATTGATTCTTCCAATCACGATAACATTAAGATAGTGCCATTGATTGTACGATACTTTGACTGTGCCCAGGGAGTAAAAGTCAAGCTTCTGGAACTGAAAGACCTTCCTGGGGAAACATCTGAGCAGCTACACAGCTACGTTTACTCTACCTTGTGTTCATTAAATTTAGTGGAAAAGTGTGTTGGTCTTTCTGCAGACAATACCAACACTAATTTTGGAGGCCCTAATCGAAGGGGGGAAACAAACCTGTTCAAGAAGCTCAACAACTCTTGTGCAAAAGCTGTGGTTGGCGTAGGCTGTGTTGCACATGTGATAAACAACTGCATTCAGAATACAACAGACTTGTTACCGATTGACATTGAAGTAGTAGTTGTCAAGATTTACAAACATTTTTATATCCACACTGTCCGTGTAAGTACATTAAAAACTTTTTGTGAGTCTGTCGAAATGGAGTACAAGAAGATGGTATCTTTTTCAAAGACTCGATTCCTCCGTTTGATACCAGCTGTGGAGAGTATTCTCCTATTGTATAAACCTTTTAAGGAGTATTTCCTAACTTCTCCTTGTTGCCCAACAGTATTGAAACATTTCTTTGAAAACCCTGTGGGTGAAGCATGGTTGTGGTTTGTTCTAAATGATAGCTTTCTATTTCACGAGGCAATTTTAAATATTGAAGGTGATAGTAAGTGTGCAACTGATGCCGCACTAGAATATTTTGAGCTGCTTGAGAAATTGGAAAGCAGGGAAAACGGTGTATTCTTGCCAGTGAAAGTAAGAAGCTGTCTTAGCAGCATTGAAACAGTCAGCGAGGTGAATTATAAAAGTGATTTTTCTACAGAAGCTACGGCTTTCTACTCAGGTTGCATTGCATATTTGTAAAAATGGACTGCTAATCTGCAACAGCTAAAACTTTTTGAATGGGTCAGATTACATGAGCAAGTACGTGGGAGAAGGTGCTGGCTTCGTATGAGGCTTTCAAAGATACCATTGGCTCTACTGTAGATGAAGATGGTCTTTTTTGACGAAATCAGAGCGTTAAAAAACTTTCTAGCTGGGTACAAAATTCCTGAGTGGAATAAGAGTAAAATTCCTATTCAAACCAGGTGGTTGGAAGTGTTTACTTTTATGAACAACAAGCTTCAACCTCTTAAAAACCTGCAGTTGCTATGTGAGTTTATACCTTGCCTTTCTGCCACGAGTTCTTCAGTTGAGATACTTTTTTCAATAATAAATAACTACTGGGGGAGACAAAAAACCCAAATGAGTATTGGGACATTAAAGGCTGTGATGCAGATCTATACCAATTTTGACGAAACCTGTATGGAAATGTTCCAATATCTGAAATCTAAAGAAAAGCTTCTAAAAGCAATTCATAGTTCAGATAAATATGAATGGTATGATTATGAAGCAAAAGCTGGCACAAGTAGTTCCTAAATTGTTATTTTAAAATTCACTTTCTCTTTATTGAATGTTTTAAGTACTGCAGTCCTATGTTTTATTTACCAATGGGTTTGTACCGGTGATTAGTCCTAAAATATTTATTTTTACTGGCTATTTTTTTTAGAAGTTTTAGGCACAAGTATTATTTACAAAAAGACTATGTACACAATAATAAAAGCCAATCTAATACTTGATGTATATAGTTTTGACTTTATGTGACTCACTCTCTTAAACTAGTATTCAAAAGTGAATTTTAATAAATGGTTTTATCTTTAAACTATTTTTATTTCTCTATCTCTATTATTTTTATTATATCTACTCTATACGTAAGTTATACACGCACGTCGCACACCATGCTACTCGTATATGTGATATATTTTAATGTCCTGTTTTTTCTAAAAAAAAAATATGGTCACCTTAGACATAGCACATGTAAATAAGTTTGACAGTAATAATTATCATCAATGGAAGTTCCAGAAGAACTGTATTCTTCAGGCAAAAGGAATATTTGATGTTACATAAGGCACTATAGAAAAGCCAGCAATCGAAGAAGAAAATAAGGCTGAGAAGTGGAACAGAGAAAACACAATTACAATGTTTACTATAACTACAACAATAGAATCTTCAAAAATAATTCTAGTTGAAAATTGCAAATCATCAAAATAAATTATAAAGAGGTTGGATTCTATTCAAGAACAAAAATCTGAAATGAAAAAAATACTTGTATTCGTGTGTTTTCATCTACATAAAATGGATGCCAATGACTCCATTGCACAAAACATTGTCCAGGTATAAAATCTTGCATAGCAAATGAAAGAAGCTGATGAATAACTCAGTGATGTTGCTATGATGAGAGATGTTTTCGGAAGTATACCTCCTAAATAGAGAAACATTAGACAATCATGGCTTTCTCTTGAGTCTAGATAAAGCGAGACAGAATGTTCCAAATATAATGTCACGTCTGTTGGAAGAAGAGACAAGACTAACATCAAGTGAACAATCTGAAAGTGCATTTTCAACTAGGATAAATATAAAGAGTGACCTTTAAAATTCAAATAGCTCTCAAAGTTTAATCCAAAACAAAGGAATAGGTCAGGAAAACCAGGAGTAATTTGATATGAGTGCCAAATAAAAGTGCATTATTCTAGTGACTGCCATGCACCGAAGAAACCCCAATGAATTGGAAATGAGAACTTTCAAAGTGAACAATCTCCCTACCAGGGTAGTTCTCAGCATTCAGCGCAGAGCGGCAGGATGAAATGTATACAATAGCGGAAATTGGTGAAAACACAAGTATCAAGTTTGGAAACAGCCAAGGTATTTCTGTAAAGAGAAGCCCAACATTTAAAATTAAATCATTGATAAAAGGCAAGTGGTGTGACTCAGACCTCACAATTGTGTTGTACATTCCTGAACTAAGAAAAAGTTTATTTTCTGAGGGTGTATCACTGGAAAAGGCATTAAGACCGTCAAGGAAGATGGATATATTGAGGTATATGACAATGGAGAACTAGTAACAAGTGCAGTCCATGGAACAAACAATTTGTATTGGATTCCATACAATTACAACAATTCCATACAATACAATTTGTATTCCATACAGTGATCAAGAGCTAGCCTAAATGTAACTGCAAGTCAGAGCTTAAAATTGTGGCACAAGAGTCATGAACATATCAATCAATAAGAAAGAAATGCGTTAAATGGTTACCAAAGGTTTGGTCAAAGGTGTGAACATTTTAATAACCTCAACTATTTCTTCTGTGAGTCCTGTCAGTAAGGTAAAAAGCATGAATTACCATTTTAATCTTCAAAATATGCTGAGATTAAACCGAGCAAACTAAATCACAGTGACTCGTGTGCTCCAATGTCAACACCATAAGTTCAAGATATTTTGGGTTATTTAGAGAGAATTTTCCTGGCTATTGCGTTGTATTCTTTATTCATTACAAAGCAGATATTGTAGAGCGTTTTAAAGACTTTGTAAATATGATAAAGAACCAATAAGAATACTCTATTAAGACTCTAAATACTGACAATGGGACAGAATACTGTAATTCAGGAATGAAAGATTATTTATCAAAACATAGAATTAAATTTGAAACCACGGCATCATATACGCTTGAACACAGCCGTGTATATTCTTAACAGAACCCCAACATAATAAGAATCAAATTTGAAAGCCTATGACACATGGAGTGACCTTTAACATCATATCTAAGCACTTTTGCAGTGAAGCATACATGCATGTACCCAAGCCCACCCCAAAGGGGGTACAATTGGTACCACGGTACTGGTCTCGGAACATCCAGGGGTGTGAGATCTAGATTCACAAGTTTTAAAAAATGTAGACAAAAGAAATATAAATTAAATATGAATGAAAAGCAATAAAATGTCAATAATACTAAAGAACAGTGCAAGCCCAGTCCACCAGATGAGGTTTTCTACGGGGTAACTTACTGGTATTTGTCAAATAACCTCCTGAACAAGATCATGAAGAACAAGGGCGAATTGAAGTCAGTTAGGAGTTGTGTCCAAGAGATGTCAACAATCATCCAAAACACTATGAAATCAATCTAGTGGAAATAGGTATACCACTGACTTATGAGGACACCATGAATTGTTTTGATGGACTGCTGAAATTAAAGAAGAAACTGATGGACTCGAAAAGAACAACACTTGGGAAATTGTGTCTTTAGCGTCAGTTAAATAAAAATCACTATATGTTAAAAATGAGTCTTAAGAAATTTAGCCTACAGCAGACATAAAAATGCCACGATCTAACTCAAAATTGGGTGCTACTTGCAATAGCAGCCCAAAAAAACTATTAAATTATGAAAATTATTATTATGAAAATGGCATTTTAGTATGGGGAGCTTAAGGAAGACATCTAAATTTTTCCACCAAAAAAAAATGAGAAAATGACCCAAACCTCATCTGCATGTTAATAAAATCCTTGTATAGTCTAAAACAATCACTAAACTGCTGGAATGATAAATTTGACAATTTCCTGAAAAAGCTTTAATTTATTCAAAGTAGTGAAGAAAAATGTGTTTATCAGGGCAAATTCAAATTAACAAAGGTTATATTTGTATTATATGTTCACAATACACTAATTATTGCTCATTCCTACTTGGTTCTGATCATTTTGTGCTCAGTCCTCCCCTTTCTTTCTTCATACTATTAAAATTATTGCTCATTCCTACTTGGTTTTGATCCATACTATTATAGTTACTGCTCAATCCTGCTCCATATGACTAAGGCTACTGCTCATTCCTGTTCATTGCTCTTTAATATCAATGTATTTTATTCTTGATTCCTGATTGTTGCTACAAGATACTGATTAAATGGTTTTTATATTATCAGTAGGTACTGCTAGTTACATTCATTATATTAGAGATGGTACGTTCAAATCCTCGATTCCTCGAATCCCTTGAATCCTGTGGTATTCGAGAGATTCGAGAACAGTAATTTCAATTAGAGTGGTGTAACGTAAGTAGCATGTGACTTAACTATAAATTAACTTTAGCAACAAGTGACTTAACCCAAACTTACCTCCTGCTCTCTCTGGTGTAACATAAGTTCCATGTGATTTAGCTCCAAAGTTGCTCTGCTGAGAGCATCTGTCTTATTTTCATAAATGATTTCCACTGATTGAGGATCCAACAACTTGTTCTCTTGCTTTTTCTGGGAACCAAAATTCAAGTGATAAAACATGTGTGTGTGTGTGTGTGTGCGCGCGCGCATGTGTATGTGTGTGTGTGTGTGTGTGTGAGTGTGTGAGCTAGATACACACATATTCCATACTCTTTCTCTTTCTCCCTTTGATATCTAACGTTTTATGTTTATATCTAAAACATAATGAAAAAAATACTAAATCACAAAACTAGAAACATGTATAAGGATTTGTTACTTTCATTCAATCAATATAATGCATGGGTGGAGTTTTGTTAGTTGCATCATTGCAGATATCTACCAACATTAATCATAAATTGTTTCAAACCTGTAGCCGAGGAGGTTTACTTAAATGCCTCCATCTACCTCTTTCCTTCTACCAATCTTGCTACTTTAATTGCTTCCATACTTCTCTCACTTGCATACTTTCTGTTATCTGCTCCTCCCATTTATTTCTTGGTCTCCCTTGCAGTCAGTCTTTTCCCTACATGATTCATCTCCATCATTCTCTTTGGTATTATTTCTTGTTCTGTCCTCATTACAAGAACATACTATCTTAGCCTTGCTTTCTCTACTATCTCATTTACTCCCTTTACACTCATTCCTACCCAGACTACTTCATTCCTAATCCTGTTTCTCCTCATGACAGATAACATCCTTCTCACAAACTTTGTCCCCTCGGCTTCCACGTTTCTTGTTTCTCTTGCATTCAGTGTCCATGTGTCTGCTGCATATGTGACTAAGAGCTCAAAGTACCCCATATACAGCACTTCCTAACACATCAAGGGTACTTCTCATTACCATTGCAGGTCTCTTACACCCATATAGAAAAACTTTCCTTGCCATCCTCTTTTAATTAGATCATCTTCACTCCCCGCTTCATAGGTATAGGTATTTTACATTATGTTCCTTTCTCAGCTTTACTCTAGCCAACTTTATAGCTCCACCCTGCCTTATACACGTTTCTGTCAGTACCATCACTTCACACTTCACCAAAATAAATTTCATTCCTCCCTCATTTCATACGTGTAGCCGTTCCTGTACTTCCTCTTCCTTCTCCCCCATACTATCAAGTCATCGATAAACAGCATGGCTTTCATTTTTCTTCTCCGAGTTTTCTTGCCACTTTATTAATTATCATTTCCATTAACATTATAAATAGTAAAAGTGAGAGAGCACTCCAATGCTGTACTCCATTTTTTATTTTGAGATAATTCATCCAACCTTTCTCAATCTTAACACAACTCATGTTATAAAATAACATACTTTCTACTTTCATTACAACTCCTCTTTCCACTGCAACTTCCTCTGTTGCTTTCCAGAATGTATTTCTATCCATTCTATCATATGCCTTTTTCACATCCATAAATATCATCATCAAGTCCTTCCAAAGTTTATACCTTTTTTCAATTAGTTATCATATTTCAAAGATCAAGTCTATTGTGGGCCTATGTTCCCTAAATATTTTATTTTCCTCTCTTTTTATTCCTTCCATTTTATTTTTTATTCTCTTTTAGAGTATCTTTACAAGTATTATTGTATAGTGGCCCATTAGCGTTAGTTCCCTATAGTTAGTAAAACTTTTCTGTATCCTTTCATAAAAATTGGTACTAAAATTCCCTTTTTCCAGTCTTACAGTACCCTGTTTTCCTTCCTTATCACTCTCAGAATCCTGTTTAGTCATTTTATTCCAGCTTATCTGCCCATCTTAACATTTCCAAGGCGTATAACTCGAACAGGTACTAAGACGCAGTGCTAATAATAATAATAATAATAATATTTCCAATATTAGTTTGTCTACACCTGGTCCTTTTCCCTGTTTCCTCCTCCTTAAACCATCCTCAACCTTGTTCCATGTGGAGCTCACTCCCTCCATTTAAATGTTCATGCACTTCCCCTTCACTCTAATCCCCCCCTCCCTCTACAGAGTTGAACATATTCTCAAAATATCACCTCTGTGGTTCTTATTTATTTTTCTGTGTTCTTCATCATTCTTCCCTCATCTAGAATTATATTTTCTTGTCTTTTCTCTCTCATGTTTTTTTTACTTGGCTATATAACACCTTAATTCATTCAATTTTCATTTTCAGATTCTATATCCATTTTTGAATCCACTCCTTCCTAGCTTCCTGTACCACACACTTTGTTCTTCTATCAATGTCCCTATACTAATCCTTTGTTTCTTCATTCCTACTCTTAAAACTCCTTCTGAATGCTTTGTTCTTCTCCTCCACTACTTCCCTCACCCTGTAGTTCCAACTTTCTCTTATCACATGTCCTCCCACATACCATCGATTGGGGTGACTTTGCCCAGTGGGGTAACTTTGCCCACATTAAAAAAAAAAACTCAAAAATAAGTTACTTTTAAGACCACCAGGTTCGTCTAGATACCTTTGTGGAACCCTTTGAGGTGTTCACAAGACATGCATAAGTTATTGTTGATGTACTGACCAGTTAACTGTGAGAACAGCTGTTTTATAGTCTCAGTGTCTGAACAAGCAATTTCAAGTGTCCTTGTACTTTTGCTGGTGCAGCCAAAATACCTACGATTTATGTAGCAACTGAATTTTGTAGCAAAATAATATTAAAAAGATAAGAGAACAAAATAAACTGGCTCATTTAACACCCCGTTAGGTTTTCATTGCCCAAAGATGAATTCTGTGCTTAAAAATTGCAGTTAAATGGGGGAAGGTGGTGTGTCAAAGTAACCCCTCTATGGTAGGTGACTTTACCCACCCTATTTATTATTTTTCTCGAACAGGATGATTTATACACACAAAAATAAAATAAATAGCATCTATGAACTCTCCCGCGTATGTGAGAGTTTTTGGTTCTTCAAAATTCACTTAAGAAGCACACAAATTTGGGACGCCAAGATGAAAAGCGGGCAGTCACCCCAGTTGACGGCACCTCCTCTGTGGTCCCAGAAAATTGTTTTGAAGCCTCCACGCCTTTATCCTTCTTTTTGTCTCCCTAATTTTTTCCTACATTCTTATCCCACAATGTTTGCCACCAGCAATTGTCAATCAGTATAAAGTTTATTTCATACATACCAAATATAATTGTTNGGAGATAATTCTCTATGCCTTGGTCATTCAACCTTATCTTACCTCTGCTTTCCTGGTGTATGGAGGAATTCATTTCTAAGGTGGGAGCACCATTAAGGTGGATTCAATTATCCCCAGATTAAAGAATGAGATGTGAGAATGATGATGGTGGAAAGCATAGGGGACCTACAGTTTAAAATCGGCTCCAAACCACAGTGGGGGCCTGGCATTCCACAAATGTACAAAGCGTGAAACCACACACTTTGCCAGACGTGAAGGAAGAGTTTGGTAATCAGATCTGTGCCGGGACTGGTATTTTAACCCCGGACCCCTAACACAGAAGTCTGACACCTTATCCCTAGACCATCAGGTCCCCCTCCAAATATAATTGTAAAAAAATATATTTCATTCATCCTTTTAAATATACAGATTTGATTTAATTTAATGTTAAAATTTAGATTCTGTTTCAGCATTAAATTTAATTTAAACCTTTAATGTATTTCTAATTTTCTGGAAATATGTAGTCAACTCATTTTTTTTTTAAATGCTTACATTTCACCTATTTTATTGCGTATGCCATAGTGTAACCATCTCATAATTCAATAATTACTTGCTCTTACTTACTTTATGGCATTATAAGTTCATTACCACACCCACAAAAGTATGTAACCCATCCCTATGCTGAGATAATTCTATCCAGTTCCCTTCATTTCTTACAGGTCCATTCTAGTGTTATTAATAAAAGTAAAAATTACATTCTCAACTCTCTTCTCCCTCCTAACTTTCTAAAACATAGGAAAACTCACAGAGACTAAGAAATGAAACTAAAAAAAAGAGGAACAACACAAAAAGAAAATAAGTTAAAATAAAATACTCTATAAAAATGTTATCTCACAAAACATATAACTCAGGGAATTGAACCGAGAGAATAAAATAAATAAATGAGAGTTTGATAAAACTAACCTCAACTCTCTGCAGATCTTCTATTTGCTTTTTACTTTCTATCAACTCTTTTTGCAGTTTATTTATTTTTGCCTTGTATTCTTGCTCCATGTTGGTCTAAACAGAAATAAATTTAATATAAATATAGCTTATAGAAAGATTATTATAAAGAATAAATAAAATTAATGTTTTAACACCAAACAATGTGACCAAATGAGCTTACATGGACATTTGCAATTTTCTGAATTTTATTGATGTTCATCTGAGCTTCTTCAAGTAAATGAGATAGCGCTGTGATTCTTTGATCCTGCGATTTTATCTGAAAACCAAAACTAAAATGCAATACATTTTTGGATAAACATTTGACTTCTTAATAATTAAATAAATATATCAAAACTATAGCCACGTCAGACAGAAAATTTAAATTGATTTGTTCGGTTTTCTTTTTATATTCAATTCTGGCAGTATAGGAAGGGGAGGGGGGGGGGCA
>CABFVX010001487.1:88267-110149 GCA_902151425.1 Timema shepardi | reverse complement strand
GGGTGAAGAAGATGGCATTAACGATCCTAGATTTATTTTATTTCCCTCTGATAGTTTCAAATATTTAGTGTTGAAAAAAATCTAAAATGTATGTGTTAGTCAAAATACATATGTTTATTTTAAATCTATATTAAGTGGGGCAGTTACAAATTTTAGTATTTTCCCATATTTGTTATTTTGACTGATAATCAAATCAGCTGTCAAATGACTTAAGAGTAACAAAAAACATAAAATTAAATCAACTTTAAATAACTTCTAGTCTTTCAGGGTTTAACATTTTTCAGGGGTAGGATTCTCACAAATTCCTCTCATTTTAGTATGCCCTGCCCCCACACACTTTAAACACACAAATTATCGAAGAACTTATAGAGCCACTGGTTAAGCTATTCCTTCATTTCCTAGATATGCTGGAAACATTCCCTTCCCCTCCTTTGAGAACTAGAACCAATGTATAGCAGAGCCTAGGTAGTAATAGTTTATATTAAGACCTAGTTAAGATTCTAACTATGTACAGTACACGCATTGACCCTTTATTTCTAAAGAAGCTACATTAATATGTCAAGACATTCCTTCTCCTCTCACCAGGCTTATGCACAAAGTTATTCTCCTTCATATCAACCCTGCCACCCAGATCTACTAGCTTTAGGTTTGCCTTATACTTTTGTGAATTCCCTTCACCCTCAAAGCGCCAGACTGTAGTTGTGAAAACACCACCCCAACCTTCCCCTTCCCTTACCCAGCACAAACAATAGATGTGTGCAGAAAGTGTGACAAACACCCGAAAATCACTCCCAAGTATATTGCTGAAGTTATATAAGAGCTCTACAATATTTTATAAAGAAATTAGGAGTTCATGAAAAACCTACAATAACCAAAGAACAAGTCAGTAATGGATTTACAAAGTTATCACCTGAATTCCCAAATAACGTATCTAACAGTGTTTAACAATGAGGTGGTCCAATGGCTAAATAATCCAACAGTGTGTAATAAAGCTGTCGGCTATCACTCACCTGTTTGTCTTTGAGTTTTATACTCTCAAGAATTTTGTTCATCTCTTCCTTCGTGTCATCAGGGGCAGTAATATTATGTTCAAACACTTTAGTGTAACTGTCCAAGTCTAATGAAATAGGCTTTTTTAGCTCAACCTTGAAAATTTTAAAGTTACAAAAAGTTAGATAATTGGTTTACATCCTACAGCAACACTTTATCACTTCATTTAAATTCGTTTGGTAGATATTAACCTGTGAATTCAAATTTTTTATTTTTTACTTCATAGAATATCTGAACTTAAAACATTGTTTTGTTCTTACTTTATTGAATATATGTGTTTGTGACACGTTTTTTTAAACGTGTAATACATGTATTTTAGACTTTACATCAACTTGTGTTTAGTCCAGTTGATGATGCATTATTCATTTTATGTTAAATATTCTTATCCGACAATATGTTTTCCCCCATATATATATATATTTCTAGAGCAATCTATCTAAGTCTTAACTTTTAATTTTAACCACTCCTTACTTTCAACTATCTTTAGAATGTTTTCTAAAATGTTGTCTACAAGAAGTCAAACTTTGGGGAACTAATGAATTTAAATGAAGAATACACAGTGAAATTCCCTGCTCCATATCCACGTATCATAATTTTTTCTGAAATTTGCCTCAATAAGACACATCAAATAGTACTATTAAGTAGCACGGTGGCAGACATTTTTCTCAACTTAAAGCTCATTGAGCCCTATATTATTGTGACGGACTTTTTACTAAGCTTGCTTAGTTGAATCCTAAAACAAGAGACATGACTAGTGCTAAAAATAATATGACAATTATTAGTTTAATTCAAACATTGAATAATTAATAGTTAGTATCTTCAAATAGAGTTTGTTTATTTGAAACCCAAGACACATGACTAGTGATAAAAATAATAAAAATTTACTGATTTAATTTATTATTATTATTATTATTATTATTATTATTATTATTATTAGCACCGCGTCTTACTACCCGTTTGGGTTATATGCACGATTTAATTTAAAATTAAATGTTTTTCGATCATTCAATCAATTAATACATAGTATATTCAAATAGAGTTGAACTGAGTAATAAAATTTAAATCTTATTTTTCCAAACTAGAGATCAAACTTGATAAATTCTGTTGTTATAGATAATCTCACAAACCTTTTATCCCTAACACAAAACTTTTCATGCCCAAACCAAAATAAATCTGATAACTTCATCCATGAGAAGAAAGTAAGCAGTTAAATACATTTTCATTTTTAAAAGGATATATAGGCACTAGAGTTTATGAAGAGATTCAGTTTTTGTCAATATTTTTCAATAAATTATCTTTCTCTGTTATTTAAATTTACTTCCTATGACATTTAATGTATTTGCCATCCCTACATGGCTATTCATACCTCTTCCTGTGAAATGGACATAATTTTCTCCAGTGAAATGTCTTTTTGTCGTTGTCCCAGGTGCAAAGCTTCCTTCATTAAGAGAATACTCTCTCGATATTGAGCTTGAGCCCTTTCTGCCGCTTCTTTATCCTTCAACTGTTGACATAATTGTTGATTTTCAAACTTGTTTACTTATTTTAAAGACTTATCCCTTATAATTAAATTCATAAGTATTCAAATGACTATATTAGTTTTGTTTTTGTTTTTTTCCATAGTGAAAATAGTGTGGTACTTACATATTGTGTTGCATTCACTTGAACTTGTGAAAGTTCTGTTTGACTTTTCACCATTATATCTTTCAAGGAGTAGATCATGTTTTCCAAATTATCCACCTGAAAATAATAATTACAAATTTTAAAATGTTTATTTTGTTTTTTCTATTTTTTTTTACCGATATACTTATAGGAGGAAGGTGACATATGACCTGTTTTTCTCGAGACTTGAGGTTGTGAAGTAAATAGTCTGTCTCTGCCTTCAAGTTGTTGAATGTGGCTTGACCTTCTTCAGCTTTCTGCCTGAACTCTTCAGCATCTATCAACCATTCTTCTGTTCGTTTGTTCTGAAAATCAAGAATGACTGAGCATAGAATAAGTTTGAGAATGACTCAAGGAGGAAAATGATTAGGAATTACGTTGTCCAGGCAAGAGTTGGGGCACAAATTGTTTTATATTCTAAGTAATTATATTCATTTATAATATAAGTGTAACATTGTTTATTCTCTAAATATGTTATGTTGGTAATGGTTTATACAATGATGTTCAATTTGACATCATTCTGTCAACGCTGAGTCCTGAGAAACTAAGTGAAACTAGTTGGCTGTGTACTATGATGTAGTTAAGTTGTAGTGAAATGTGTTCTTTATTAAATGTGTCAAAATGTTTATTTATTTAATACAACCTGAAAAAATAAATTATTGTCAGAAGTGGACAACACGTTTTCTAAATCAGTTTCTAATAAAAATGTTTAACTAAAATGTACAGTAAAGTGATTAGCTTCAAAAGTGTGTGTGGTGAAAACATGGTTGTTGGGTGAAGCGTTATTGAAGTTTATAGAGATTAAAGAAACTCAAGTTTTCAAGAAGAAATAATCACGATTAAATCATTTTTGGTCCACCTTCTCCCTTGGAACTGACCGACAACATAACTAAAAATTGGTGTGAGTCCAAACAAAGATGCATATTGTGTATGGAAGTAACAGGAAAAACAAAAGCCATAAAAATAGCCACAGCATTAAATTGGATCGCTGAAGAGAGACTTGAGGTCTACTACTTATTTAAGTATGCAACGAAAAAAGGTAAAGATAGACTTGTTATGAAAAAATTTAAAGCCTACTTTCAACTACTAAAAAATGTAATTTTTGAGATATAAATTCATCAATGAATGCCAGAAGGAAGGACAGACTTTCGACAGCCTCCTAACAGAACTACAAACAACTTCATCTACATATGAGTTTAAGGAAGAAGAGTCGCTCAACAGGGACAGAATTGTCCTGGGTATCCTCGATAAGACCTAACCCTGAAAAAAAGCTGCTAAGTTATGCAGTGCCACTGAAGTAAGCAAACTACAAATAAAAGTTCTTCAGGAGAGAAGCATAGAAGAAGTGAAAGTACATAATAAAAGTATAAAGCTGTGGAAAGACCCTATAATAATAGACCTAGTGGCAGTACAAGTGTTCAAAATCATTAATGCCAAAAAAAAATTGGATACACAAACAATCTCGGAGCTTGTCCATCATTTATGAAGGTGTGTTCTAAATGTAAGTAATTGAATCCTTTTGATAAGCTATGCAATTTTGGACCTAGAAATAGGGAGGTAGATGATGTGCTGTTAGTTGATCCAAATAATTTAATAGAAAATTATCAAAGCTCTAATGGAGACTGGAATAATGCAGTAGGTCCTTGTCTAAAAATGGATTTTTCTGATCAATTATTTATTGATAGGGATTAAATAGGTCCAATTAGTGATGTCCTAAGTGTTGACAGCTTGGAATTTAATTTTGAATTTAAAGTTGATAGTGTAGGAAACAATGTTTCTTGGTTTGGAACCATATGGCTGGAATAACAAAAAGTAAAGTTTAAATTGTAAACAGTAGCAGAAACTAACACAGAGAGTACATGAGATAGTAGACAAAGCAAGGTTGAGGTGGCAGGTATGGCCGTGTAATGAGGATGGAAAAGAAAATAATACCAAAGAGAATGATGAAGATGGAGTATGAAGGAAAAATACCACAAGGTAGACCAAGAAGGAGGTGGGTGGAGCAGAAGTGTGAATGTGAGGAGAAGAATGGAAGCAAATAAATAAGGGGGCATTTTACAATGACAACGACGGCGACAATGATGATTGGTTAAACAAACTGGTAATGTCAAAAAACAAAAGAGAGAGGCCATTGGACGTTCATTGATCCTAAGGATCTTATTGAAAATATGGTCTGGGATTATGTGTTGATTCCTATTCTTGGGGATATAAGTTACAAAATGGGTAATACAAAATATTTTTGCATTTTTGATTTATAGGGTGGGTTAAATTTAATAAATAATTCGCTATTCTCTTTACATTCAACAACCCCTTTGGGTGTTATCGGTTTGTACGCACCCCACAACATAAGGAAGGGTACATACAAACCCAAATATCATCCCAAAAATGAAAGGTCATTGATTTATGCATGATCAAGATGAAAGCCTATATGCATGGATATCCACTAGCCTCTAACTATCCAGGGATGAAACCTTGTAGGTATCAGAATGGGTGGTTCAAGATCGAGAAGTATGTCTCGTGTTTTCCTGGAAGTAACAAGTATTCCTTACACAAGTTCATATTACCTTATCAGAAGCGGTCTGGGTGGAAGTATCACTCATGGAACTAACAAATATTTCTTACAAAAGTTCTTATGTTAGAAGTGATCTGAGTGTATCAAGATAAATAAATCACTCTCATGTTCTCGTGGAAAAAACAAGTAGGTTTTATAGCAGTTTATACTACCTTTTCAGCAGCAGCATGGGTGAGTCTGAACAAAGACAATCTCATGTACTTCCTACACTCTTCCAAGTTGTTGTGAAGTTCCTGAACTCTTCGTTCACATTCATGTTGTTTCTTTCCAGCATCGTTAAGTTCTGACACCTAACAAAAATAAACACACTCTCAGTTTACTTGCTTTGTTAATAGACCCTTCATCTCATGAGTTATTTGATGGTTGAAAGCACATAAAACAAATCTAAGTATTTACTACCCCTGACCAAACCAACTTAATTGGTGAAAACATGCATAAATTATGCTTGATATGTGTTCTTCTAGAATGTCAAGAATAATTCACCTCAATCAAACCTCACCTTGCGCATGACATTTTCAGAGCCCTTGGTTACCTCCAAGGGGGTATGAGGTTCCAATTTCCTCCTTGTTGACTGGAGACATTCAGTTCATTTCTCTTGAGATTATCTAGATTATTTCAGGGGTCAAGCAGTGAAAGACTGCCTGATCTTACACTTTAGAATATGAAAAAAATATTATCATGAAAAGGAATTAAGAGAATTAATAGAAATTTTATTTTAGATCAAGTTTATTAGAAAAAGTTTAGGTACCTGTGTAGGTCTAGTAATTATAACTAAAGATAATTTTGTGAATGAAATAAATTTAGAATTAGCAATCTTATGCGGGCAGCCCGAAACAGTTAGAAATTGCAGTTGAGTTTTAAATATGCATTTTCCTGTGTTAATAAAGTGTTTGAAACGACCACACCCTAAATCAATATGTAACACTGTGCCCAGAATCATCAGTCAATGAGCCTCAGTTCATCACATGATGCCCAAGTGGAAAAATCATATCTGGCCAGACCTACCACAGATATCCCATCCGGCTCAGATCTGGCTTGATCTAGCCTATATGTCTTAATCTGGCCCGAATCTGGCCAGCTCTTGCCTGTTCAAGGTAATATCAAGCAAATAACTTGGTCAAAATCTGTCCTGACGTAGCCAAGATTTGGCTTAACCTGTGAAACATTGTAACTAAACATATTAAATTATTGTGGAAAAAAATCTTATTCTGCAAAAAATTGAATATCCTATGTTATAATTTAAAACATAGTTAAATTTCTGGTAGTTTAAATTTTATTTACATTAACACACACATAATATAAAGGTATACTTATATAAATTCTTAAAATTAGAATAAAAATGTTTTTTATAAATTTGTAAAATCACTTGGCCATAAATTTTTTAACTGTCTCATTTCTAAAATTAACTTATCTGTATAAGAAGTCATTTTGACTCATGTAATTGGAAACACTAGCTAGTTTGAGCAGTGTTGTGGCAAACATCCATGTTGTATATTATCAAACATATTGTGTTGTAGTAAACTTGTACTAATTATTACATATTTATATATATTGAAATATTATATTGTTATTTGTGTCAACAATACATGGCACAGTCAAAATATGGATCTAAATAGCCACCGTAGAGAATTTGATAGTGTGAATTGGAAACGTGACCAGCCAAGATCAAAACTGGTAGAAGAGTTTTAAGAGCTTTAATGGCCATCATGTAAATGATGGTGTCCAACTATTAATATTATATATTAGAAGTGTGTTTAATGTATAAATTTGAATCAGTAAAAGTAATTAAGGAATTGGTAGCCTGGGTAAAAATTTTAGACATTTCATTCAGTCGTTAGAAGATTACTTGAAGCATAAGGTTGATCATATCTAGGATAAAGATGATCTGAAAATTTTAATATTTTTTAATGTGAGGGAGGCCAAGAGAGAGATGGGAGGAGCAGATAACAAAAAATGTGCAATTCAGAGGAGAATGATGGAAGCAATTAAAGGAGGAAGAAGGGTGGAAGGATAGAGAAAGGTGAAGGCATTTTACCAAACTGACACGGACACTGGTTGGAAATAGTTGATGATGATGATGATGATGATGATGATTATGATGATTATGATTATGATGATTATGATGATGCTGATGATTATTATGATGAATCTGATATTGGAAGATCAAGAGGAAGTGCCCTGCTTATGGAAACAATGTTCAAGGGGTGGAAAATATTATAACGTTGCAGTGTTTTGTAAATTAATGAGTATCGATCATACTAAATCTGAGAATGAATGAGAGGGAGAAAAGTGATAACAAAGAGTCACAATATAAGGTATAAAATGTGATTTTTATTAACATACATTCATATACACCCAATCATGCTGTTCTTCTTTTCTGTTGTAGAGATTAAATTGTGCATATAGCTCAAAAAACCACAGCTCCATACATAATTCATTCTCACCAACTTTATCCACACTTTCCTATCCCTGCATACTCCCTTCGATTCAACAACATCCCTATACCGAGTCATACATGCTCTTTTATTACTAAAACTCTTATTAATGTTTCTCTTTTTCACACATTAATCTACAACATTTAGCAACATCTTACATGGCCTACCACTTCCTTGGATCCACACACTCTACCTTCATACATTTTCTTTGTCACTCAATCCAAACTCATTCTCTCAACATGCCCAAACCAACGTAAGACAATTCTTTCACGTTGACATATTGGATTCCCTTTCAAACAGCACTCCTCAAGTACCCATTGATTAATGACTCTGTCCATGAGAGTTTTTCAACCTATATTTCTTAGATATCTCATTCAAACCACATTCAACTTGCTCTTGTATTTCTCTTGAAAACCCCACACTTCACATCCATAAAACAATGAGAATACTAAAAAAGTGACCCACACCAAACCCGTTTATATTTACCATCCATGAACCAAATCCCTTTCCCCATCTCACTCTTCTACCCACAAAACCACGCACTTTATCTTCTTTCCCTCTTAAGGAATATTGACCACTCCCCACATATTGGTGTACTAAGAACTAAGTTCTAGACACTTAATTGAGTGTTGAAAATGCAAGACTTTTCAAACTCTTAAAAGACCTTTGATGTCAAGTCGCAGACACTTGTTGAGTCCACAAACCCAACAAACTGTCTTGTACTTACATATAATCTAACTTGTTTTGTACTTATATAAAATTATACTTCCGTTACAATTATATGGCATCAAAATTATGCTGTATTTACATAAGCATTAGATTTGTATTATACTTGCATAAGCATCAGACTTGTTTTGTACTTACATAAGCATCAGACTTGTCCTTCAACTGATTAAGTTCATTCTGTGTCTCAGCCAGTTTCTCTTTCAAGGATCTTACGATGAAATCTTGATCTGCCATCTAGAAATAAATAGTTGAACATTTAAGGTATGACAATTTGAATAGTCAAATAAAGAAAAGCATTGGAGCAGTTAAGGAATGGCATCTTGAACAGTTGTGGAGAGAAGAGCATGGCATCTTGAACAGTTGTGGAGAGAAGAGCATTGGAACATTTAAGCAGGGTTTCCACCCTTAATATATAAAAACATAACATAGTTGAAAAATGAATAGGACACCTTAAACAAGTCCCCCTCCTATCCCGCCATTGCACACACACACACATACACACACCTGAAAATATTGTTTACACAGTACACTTACAATACACTACATTGTATGGAAAAATACCAAATTGAAGAATGTAAAACACACCATGGCCATCCTACTCACCATGTAACATATGTATCTCAACTGATTCTCCTTATATTCTATATGTGAAAATCAATGCAAATTCAGTGAACCCAAGTGTACAAAATGTGTATGGAAACAAATAGTGAACAGAGCAAATTATTTATAAAAATCAGTAAATATTGTAAACTTGAAATAAGTTAGTCCAAAACATCTGCCACAGCCATGCTTAAAACTCCAATGTTTTGCATGTTGTTGTTTTTAAATATATTTCAAAGTATTTTCTTTACTACATAAGTAATAGTAAAATAAAAAAAGAAACAAAAATAAATTGCAAAATTATAAAAATTGCTTATTCACAAAAGATATTAAATAATTATACTAAAAAGTACACAAAAGTCCTTTTGGTTCACTAAGGAATAAGTTCAACATAAAAAGAGAAGTTAAACAAACCATTATAGATAAACTCTTGAAATCTGTCTTAAGTGTTTGACCTAACCTACTTCTTTACTTCCTCGAGATTGAGAGCAGTTCTTCTGTGTTTTCAGTTAATTGTTTATATACGATTATAAAATATTATTAGAATTATATTTCTTACATTTATTTGCTTTTACAGGAATATGAAAGTTTCCTATTTGCCTCCCCAATCACGCAATGACTAGTCTGAATTATTTCTTGCCATATCCCCCCCTCCCACCGTAACCAAGTCTTCCTGTTATCTCTTTCCTTTTTTGATGCATCCTCATGCTCTTCAGCTTCTTTTTTCTTCCGAACAAGGTAGTAAAGGATACTTCAATTATCCAAAACTTTTTTTTAGTATTGCAGTATTGATTCTGGTTATAGAACCTAAGGCTAGTTCTGCAGAAATGCGGTTTTCATATATTTGTTCAACCATGAAGCGTTTCCACTCATAACATAGTTTGTCTGTGTCACAACTTTTAATAACCATGGTGGACATAGTGTTCTCTCACTTTTTTCTAAACCTTTTAACATGTGACTCACCTCTAAGCAATGGATGCTAGCACTGGACATTGTGCAGGAGCTTACTATCCAAAGTAGCTTGACCAACCAAGTACTCTATAACAGCAGCCATTTTTTTTCTTTATGAAATTTTTTTTTTCTTTGAAGTCCATAGCCTCTTTCCTTGTGAGACATCCGAACTCAATTTCTTCTGATGGGAACACATTTTCAAATTTATTTTTAAAGTCTATGCTAATAAACTTAGCTCCTGAAACCATCCCCAAGATCTCCAGCTTAACATTTCCTGACATGAGGCTTCATTTAAGTACACAAAGTTCATAATGGAGAATGTAAATAAGGAGTTCATCACGTTGCATCAGAAGAAGAAATTTGTCAAAGCTTTGCCCTACTTATTTCTGGAACAACAGACAAACCAGTGGATGTTTGCATAATCTTCTTTACTAGGTGGGAACTTGTGAGGAAACTTGAAAATAACTTCTAGGAAATTATCTATCTCCCAGAAGCTCACTACGTCTAACATGCCTCATCTCAATGAGTTGTCATCAATGTGCAAGTTACAAATTTCCATTTTTATCAAGCCGTGACAACCCTCAAATTTCAGGTAATTTAGACAATCACTTAAACACTTAGCATTTACCAGTGAGCCAGCTGAGCCTATGGCCAGTAACTTCATCAAAAACAAAGAATCTACTTACAAGGAATAAAGTAGCTTCACTTTCAATACATCTGCTGTTACATGGCCAAATTCAAAGCAACATAAGAATGACTGATAACTTTAGCCTCTTTGAGTGTCTCAAAACAAAACATGTATATCCAACTGATTATTCCCAGTATTATTAGTTGAGCCATTAAAAGACAAAGTAATGAAACTATTGATAGACTTTTTGGATTTTACAAGCTCTGAATGAAAATATGGTCCCAGCCCATGACTGATTTTGTACACTATCTTGGTTAAACCTTAAGTTAATGACTTAGCTATTATACTAGCACTAAACACTTTCTTCAACATAGTAGCCAGCTCATCACACGGATTGAAGGAATAACCTGATTCCACAACTTTCAACGTCCACAAAATTTCCACTGTCTGGAAGTTCCAGAACTAGATGAGGTACCTTCTGACCAGTTGATGAAACAGAAAAAATATTTTTTTTTCATTTTGTAATAGGACTGCGAAGGCAATTAACTTGTGTTAACTTGTAGAAGCATGCTGCACTAATTGTTGTTTTACAGAGTAAGCAATGAGCTTTGAAATTTCTTGCCGTTTCTTTAACACATCATGATCAAATTGAGTGTCTATACAAGCACATACTGACCATAACAGTTTTTTTGTTTTCCTTTCAACATCTGAGAAAAGATTGCAATTTATAACCAAACAGTTACAATAAAATAACATGACAAAAACGACGTATATATGTATAGTATTTAACACAAAGGATGGTTGGATCCTCACTCAACAGTTCAACCGTCCGCTATAATGCCTAGGCAGCACAGAAGAGACATTCTAGGGAAATGATAATTAAGTTAGTTTCCTGTGGCTTTCCTCATTGAGGCAGAAGGTACTGTCGTACATCAAACTGCCAAACCCAACCAAATCATAAACCAATTGACCCTGACACCTTCATTCCATTCATCACAGGAACTAACTGGCTGTCTATTGAATCTTATTACTATTATCGTTCATTCCTCTGCCACTTTCATGTGTGTCAAAGTCCTAGATGAGAATGAGACAACTAAATGAGAGTAACAACTTTCTCTAGCCCATACCAGAAGACATAGTGCAGTGTAAATACTATGACCAGAGAGGCAAAAGAAAGCTGAAACAGAAAAGTCAGAATGATAGAAGGAAGGAATTAATGAGTGTAAGTACTTAATGATACATCTTCAAATCTGTATGCATACTGTAAACATTAGTTTCTCTTTCACTTTGAATGGTGAAGTAATATGAGACATACATAATGTATCTGTAATGATGAAAGCTAAGAAATCTATAAATAAGTATAGTAATGAAAATAAATCTTTAGTTTAAAAACTATAGGACATACTTCAAAAAGATAGTAAATCCTGGACAATGCAAGATACATGATGAAAATATAGGAAATCTAGGACAAATTGGAACCCCATTTAAGGAATGGTATCTTGAACAGATGCATAGAATTGGAGCATTTAAAGTATGAAATTATGAACAGTTATACTGGTATTAATGATATAAGCACCAACACACACTGAAGAACCTAAAAAAGGTCAGCCTAAATATAAAGGCCCCCTAGTAGTGACTCAGGTACTTATGGATGGCAACAGCTAATGGATAAGGGGACTGAAGGACGAGAGCAGTAAAAGGCTCTTTGCTTCTACTGTCCACAGTCAAAGTTATAACATGATAATTAAATGTCAAGTAACAATTTCGAGGATGGATATTTTTCAAATGAAGAGATTTCTGAAGAACAAAAAAAAACAAGTGTAAAACTGCCACACACATCGAGAAAACACCACCATAAGATGACACCACTGAGGTGTCTGAAGCAACATCAATTACATCCACGTGGAGGAAAGAGATTTTCACTGTCTCATTTGAGTAATTAGTAATTAGTGATCACACCAACAGTTAATGCAATTAGCAAATGGCTTTAACATAAAACATGTGCAGGAGTAGTAGTAAAGTCATTGTGTTTATTAAGTACCAATAATGGATTATTGGCATTAAGAGAGTGCTTTTAAAACTATATTGTGTTATGTCGAGTTGAGCTATTCCAACAGATATTTTTAGAACCTGGTAGGCAATTATAAAGAATTTAAAGCTGATGCTAATAAAAAGAATTTAAAGATGAAAATAAATTACCACAGTTTTTTAAAGCATTGAATTTTCTCTTCAGAAATAATTATTTATGATTACTATGGTAGCAAATTAAATAAAAAGTTGTAAGGGTTAAGGTCAACTCCATCAAATTTCAATATAAGAAGGTTTTGCAATAATACTTAATTGTAAATATGCAATAATGAATATGAACATTTCAAAATAATCATATGAAAATATAACAATTCTAAATGTATGCTTATGCTCATAAAATTAAAGCATACAGTGATTTTAAAGAACAGTTGTAGTAAACAAAACATTACAAAATGTACTGTCATATAATTAAAAGTAGACCTTAACAATGTAGAGGCCAGTTGTGAGATATAGTGGATTGCGTGGTCCCAAGAAAGCCCATAATTAACATTTTCTGAAATTTGCGAGTCCATTGTTAGGTAAAATTTGTATTTCACCAATTTAAATGGAAATTGTTTGGGCTGGATCAATTAAATCCTGATCTCTATGTTAAATCTTTTCTCAGAAGTCATCAATCGGTTATAAGAGATTTTCTGTTATAGTTTTCTTTTATTATATAATTAAATATTATTTTATCTAGTGGCCTGCAGTTTTTAAATACTGGTAAGTTAACATATTTAGAATGATATCACTAAAATGTATGATATTTAAAAAAAAATCAATGTTAAAATATTTGTATGTATCATTTTATTAATATTTCTTCATAGAGTATAAAAATAAATCGAAAAATTGAAAAAAGCTTCAAGCCCATTGTTAAAATTTTCCCAGATCCCCATTGAGTAGGGTTACAATTTGCTGTTGAAAAAATTATTAAAACTTATGAAACACTACATTTTTAAAGGATAGCATTTTTACATCCCAATTGGCTATTCTTTATTCATATGAACATTTTTTAAAGGGGTGGAGATTAATCAATAATTATTCTCTGTAAGATCAAATAAGTAATTGTATTATGTATGTTTACTTTAGTATATAGATGATGTAATCATAACCATCATCAACATCAACAACTTAATGTTTTCAGTCTGTGACAGGTTCAGTTTAGTAAAATGCCTCCATCATCCTATATCCTTCCACCATTCTTTCTGGTTTAATTTCTTACATTCTTCTCTTCTCAATTGTACACTTCTATTATCTGCTCCTCCCATCTAATTTAATGCCTCCCTTGATATGTTTTTCCCACATAATTAAATTCCTACATTTTCTTTGTCATTCTCTACTTCTCCATCCTCATTACATGCCCATACCATCTCAATCTCGCTTCCTCTACTATCTCATGTACTCCTTGTACCCCCATTCTTTCCCGGATAACTTTATTCCTAATCTTGTTTCTTCTCATGATAGCTAACATGCCCCTAACAACTTCATTCCCATGGGCTCCACTTCACACCTATCTATGTTTCTGCTGGATGTGTGACAATAGGTACAAAGTACAACCTGTAAAATACTTTCTTATATTTCAATGGAACTTTTCTTCCCCATAACAGGTCTCTTACACACCTTTAGAACAACTCTCTCTGCTGTCCTCTTTCATAAGATAATTTCTACTTCCACCTTTCTCCTCAATCACACTTCCAAGATATTTTATGTACTTTTCTCGGCTCTACAACATCCAGCTTTATAGATGTATTAGTCCTTATCCTCTTCCTTGTTGTTACCATCACTTTAAACTTCACCATGCTCACTTCCTCATTCCATTCATGTTGTTGTTCCTGTACTTCCTCTTCCTTCTTCCCCCATATCATCAAGTCATCAGCAAACATCATAGCTTTCATTCTTTCCTTCCCTTTGTTCATAACCATTTCCATTACCATTACAAATAGTAATGGTGAGAGGGCACTCCCCTGCTTCACTCCCCTTTTTATTTGGAACCACTCCATCCTCCAGCTATGTCTTAACACAACTCATATCATCCTCATACATTATTTTCACTTTCATTATAACTCCTATTTACACTTCAGCCTCCTCCACCGTTTTACAAACTTTATTTCTATCCACGCTATAATATGCCTTCTCCACATCCATAAATACCATCACCAAGTCATTCCTATAGTCACACCTTCTTTCCATCAGATGTCGTATGGAAAAGATAAAGTCTATACTGTATACCTTTGTTCCCTAAATACGTGCTTTTACTCTCTACACCTTCCATTCCTTTTATTTCTTATTCTCTTAGCCTGTATCTTTGTAACCTTGTTACAACACATAAAGAAGAGGATGGTTTGGCTTACCACTTCTGTCCCAGTTGACTCGTCACGACAAAGCTCCACGCCACAACATCGCGGCACGACTCATTTCAGACTGACCTGAGGGATCATAGTTCGCTGCTCACCTCTAATTGTGCATCGCCCAAGAAAATAATACAATATGCGCAGGTTGGGTGAGCACCGACAGCTGTGATTGGAAGATAACGGAACTATTGTTCGACGCACATTTGATTATACCTAGACTGTGTGAGCATGTTCCAGAACAGTGTTACCCCCTTTAACCCTCTACCCATACTTGTTTCCCGCACTTTGGAGAACACATGAACCCCAAACGTGTGTAAATAATGGCAGAACTCTGTAGTGCCAGTACACATTGCACTACGATTGTTAGGTTAAGCACTTTGGTCTTGGATAGATTTAGCTCGGTTTATTTCTAAATTCTGTTTAGCATTAATCATTCAAAATTACCATTTGGGATATTATATTATAAATCGGATCTTTATTTGACTATACCGGGTCTCCTGAATTTCGCTTAAAGACTATGGCTAAACGTAAT
The DNA here is from genome assembly GCA_902151425.1 of Timema shepardi. Lineage (NCBI taxonomy): Eukaryota > Metazoa > Arthropoda > Insecta > Phasmatodea > Timematidae > Timema > Timema shepardi. The sequence continues at coordinate 94,575 of CABFVX010001487.1, read as the reverse complement.
ACTGTTGCACGGTTGGACCCAAAACCTTTGTCTGATAGGGAAATTCTTTTATCCGCTTCACGGATGGGTTTACATTTTAGAGCACCGCAATTGTTGATCCTGTGTTGCATTGGGTTGTATTATATTGTAGTTTTCCCAAAACCTATGTTTTAAGATTATGCCATGTGTAATTAATGGGGAGTTTATTTTTTATTGCTAAACAAAGGAGAATTATTCTTTGTTGGTTAAATCAGGGGCCGTGAGTCAGCGTGCTTATTCTTTTAACACTAGTTTAAATGTTTAACGTTAGTTTTCCTAACTATAACGAATGTTTCTATTTTTGTTGTATATTTCCATTACACCCATTTATGGCTCTTAAGATAAATTATTTTATCTAGAACATTTTGTCTATTACTCTGATAAATTGAGAGTCACCGATGGCAACTCGCTAATATCCTTTTGATATTACCATAGTCTAGGGTTTACTATTGCCATCCTTCATTATTATGTTATCTCTACCAGATTTGTTCGAAGGTCAATTCAACCGTAATTGTTTAGATTGTTTGTTTGGCTATTTATGAACTCGGGTAGGTGTACCCCATTTTTGTTGTGTTATTATTACTCTTCGACCATTGTGTATGGATACAGCGCCTAACGCTGGGCATGCCTCACTTTCTTATAGAGCCTTTTTTTTGTCATTTTGTTGAATTAAAATTAAACTTTCTTGTAACCAGCCTGTCTGTTATTTGTGGGTATAAGAATACATCTTCTCATATATTTTTATACAATGGCACATCACCATTATCCCTTATAATATGTACACCTCTTTGTGTCTCCTTTCTTGAAAATAGGTGTTATAACTCACTTTTTCGGGTCTTCCAGTACCTTGTTTTCCTTCCAAATCACTGTTAGCACTCTGTATAACCATTTTATACCTATTCACCTAAAGTGCTTACCATTTCCACAGTCATCCACGCCCAATGATTTACCTTGTTTCACCATCTTTAATGAATCCTCCACCTCTTTCTACCTCTTCCGCTGTTTCTCCGGCTTTTCTGTTTCATTCTCATCTCTATCTTCTTCCTGATTGAATTTCTTATCAAAATATCACATTCATAGTTCCTTTTCTTCCTCTCCTGTCTTCAACGTTATTCTTTCTTAATCCATTATTTTAACTCCTTGACTTTTCTGTTTCCACCTGTTTCTTACTTGGCTATATAACACCTTCCTCCTTCCATCCACGTCCCGTTCCAGTATTTCTATTCATTTTTGCATCCAATTCTTCCTGGCTTCCCATACCACTCGCTTTGCTCTTTTCTTCCCCTCTCAATATTCTTTCTTTGATTCCTCATTCCTATTCTTTAAACTTCTTCTGAATGCTTTATTCTTCTCCACTACTGCTTCACCCTGTTATTCCACCAAGATGTATCGTTCCACTTCCTCTTATTACTTGACCTCTCACATAACTCCTCTGTCACTCCCACCAGACTGTTCTTAAACCTGATCCATTCAACCCCTACACTTTGCAACTCATCCTTGGGCATCAAGCTTCTAGCCTTTTTTTAGGTACAGCTCTCTTTTTTATCCTTTTTTGCCTCCACACACTTATTCTTATGTCTTGTCTTACGACCTTTCTCCTACATTCTCATTCCCTTAGTTCTGCCACCAACAACCTGTGGTCACTATCTAAGGCCACACTTGGTATTACCATGATGTTTACAGTCTGCCTTTTCATTTATTCATCCATGATAAAGTAGTCTATCACCGACTTTTTCTCCCCATCTCAACTGTGTCTAGTGGTCTTATGGCTTTCTATTTCTTTCTTGTACCAGCTATTGACCCCTTTCATTTTATTTCTCGCACATAACTTCAAAAGCTTCTTATCCTCGTTTCTCTCTCCCCATTCATCTTTCCCAAACAATTTCTCAAACCCTCCTCTCTTTACTACTTTGGCGTTAAGAACCCTCATTACTACCTGACACTCGTTTTCCATATGCCTTTCTAGATCTTCCTCAAACTTGTTCTTTTCTTCTGTTAGGGCACTCCACTTTTGGGCCATACACTTCTATCACTACCACTTTATTTTTTTATTTTGTCAGTTATATAGATTATGTATATTTACAATATAATTTAATAATTTATCAATAAAGAAATTAAAAATAATCTGCTAGCTAGATTAAATTGGTAGCGAACAAATATGTCCAAGCACATAATCTTATAAAAATAAAATGGAAACTGTTTCAAAAATTTTAATATATATGTTATATATAAACTGACTTTGAAATGTAGCTATCTCTTTTAAACATCTAGTTTAAACATTATTACTAAGTATCTTAGGACAAAAGTCAGTAATTTAAGATACATGTTTAAAGTTTGTATGTATATAACTTTAAAGCCTACATATAATATATTAATTTTATTCTCTGGTTCCATATGTATTTTGTGTTTATCTTTGGGTTACCTGTGTCTTTGGTTGCTCCTTCCAGGTAACATGAATTTCAGAAGTAGGACGATCTTGAATTACTTCCTTCCCAGGGTACTGAAATTAGTTCATCAAACTGAGGTTAAATTGTAAATAGTAACCGTTTCTTAGAACAAGATGACATTGTCATAAAATTAAAATACAAAGGGTTTGACAACTAGAATTTTAGCAGTTTATTTTATTTTAATTCTTTAAATTGTAAAATGCTGTATAACCAAGAGATGTAAGTAAATGAAAGAACATGTTTAGCCAAGAGGTGTAAATAAATGAAAAAACATAGTGGAAACCATCCCCCAGATCTGGCATGAGTGTAGATTCTTAGATTCACACACAGTTTACCATAAAAGGTAACAGTTTCACCTTGATCGATAACAGTCTGCCTATACTTCATAAGTAGGCTGTACCATAGTGAATTCGGTTAAGAAATGCTCACTACCTTTCAGGGGGAGTGAAGTGTGACACAGCTCCAATCTGCTAAAAGGTAGATGAACAACCCATACACTTTTATTAAATAAGGCAGATTAGACGGTTTAAATTGTCTGATTTGATACTTGGTGCAAGCCATTAGATTTTGCTTAGCTCTATTCTAGAATAAGTATCTGCAGCATTTATCTATATCTGCATATCTTATTTCATAGACGAGTATTGGGAAGGGTGAAATAGGCAAATTATTGAACATTCTATAGGTGCTACCAACAGCTTCCGTATTCAATAGCTGTATTCCTTTGAGGTTTAAGAAAGGACAATTAGGTAATGTGTAATCATTCTTGATTAATAAAACTATAAAGCTCATTTAGTTAGTCAATGGACAGCTTCACGAATGCTAATTATGATATACCATGGAGGCTCCTAAAGAAGCTTTCAGAGGAAGTATAGCTAAAAAAAATCCCTTTTAAAGTCCTCTTCTTCCTACAATTCTGGGTAAAATAATAATGTCTGTTCATATGTCACCGACACCGACGTCCTCTAACCAAACCGGCTCCCATCTTAGCTTTAGCCTTCATTGCGTTCATTACAGCATTTATAACATCTTTCTCGCTCAAAGAGTCAGGTGAGACTATTATTTTACCATTTATTTCGATAAGCTCATGATCTCAAGTATAAAGACTAGAGCTCTTTAACGTTTGAGAAATCATGTTGTGATCTTATTAACCGTTGCTTTTCTTACTAAGCTAGGCAGTAGTTTTCCGATAAATGGCCGTCATAAAGTGAGTGGCGCAATTAACGCCATTTTATGGAGGAAAACTTGGCAGGACCGTGTTCAATGCCTTTATTTTATTCGATTAATGAATGCAGTGTATCGGTTCATGATAGGATATTTTGAGGACCATATCAAAATTTAGTTATGTAACGTGTCAAAAATGACTATCAAACATTTTGACTCGTAAATCGAATAAACCCTCAAAATGGTGGAAATCTGACATAACTAGTTCTAATATGTTCCTATCATATGTGGCAGAGATAGACTTACTGCGATATCAGCGGACGCCCTGCTCGACGACACTTCAATTGCCCCAGCGAACCAAGTACATCGGCCGTGAAAGACAACACGAGCTTACTTCTAATTCACGGGCCGGTGGAAGAATAAATGAACACGGGTTCGGTTGAGGAGAGGCGAGCGCGCATAGTCCAGTGGCGCAATATGTAACCAGCCCCTCCCCCTTCCCTGTACTTGCACTTCTGTACCTGACCCAATGGTATAAATACGAGCCTGCCCTTGGTTCCCGTTACCTATATTGTATCCACCACTCGTTGGAGACATTGCTACTAGAGATACTCTTGACATTGTTGAGAAGACAGCGATGATTGTGGCGTCCAAATCACCTCCTCGCCGCAGAACAAGCTTTGGAGCTCATCATGAGTATCGAGAGACATAAATGAAGTAGTAAATGTGCCCTTAAGGCGTTTTCGTTTTCTATTAATGGAGCTGTAGAGTATTTCATGTAAATCGTCCTTGACTATGTTTTTGTAGGTAACTCTTATCTGGTTTCCTATGACCTTATAACATAGTTGATCCTATGTAAATGTCCATAAGACTATGTTCAGTGTAGGTAGCTCTTGTTTGTTTCGCTATGCCCTTATGGCATAGTTTATTTAGTTGATCTATGTGCTCATTTATACTATGCTCATAGGACATAGAATATGTATGTCAGTTGTTCTGACTTTTGTCCATGCCCATCAGGCATAGTTTATTATGGTGCGCCATGCGCTCTAGCCTTCTACGTCTTTTAGACTAGGTCGCAAATATTGGGGCTATGCACAGACATCTTAGACTGTTTGACCATGCTGCGTCTATAGAATAGCGTAGGATAAAATAATGAAAGTTGCCAGGTTTTCTTTTGCTTTGTTTCACGACCTACTTGGGTCCTTTTTTCACACCTGTCATGTAGGTGTTTACGTCTGTACTGATTTGAGGTACGCAGCCTGTGAATGGGCTACTCGTTCTGAGGAGTGGCTCGCGGGGTTTTGTTTATTATTTACGGCCCGCATGAGGTGCCTATAGAAGTGATCAAGTTGGTCTCATTAATGAGTAATGTTATCTCCGTTACAGGCTAACTTAAAATATATATCTATTGATTGTACTGGCAGTACTATTTATGCTTCTAGATGCCTGGTGATTATCCATTAGCTATGTTTAAATGATTGGTTCCTCATCAAGGAACATATTTCACTGTAATTTCTAACTCTCGCTAGCCAGCCAAAGTTACTTTCTAGCCTTGTCGCTCCTTAAAACTAGGACTAAGGTTATGAGATTTATCTAGGTATTGAATGTTATGTAATGTTGAAGTAAGCCAGACTGGCATAAAGAAGAAATGGGTTATTCTTGTCGATACTGTTTCCAAGTTAAAATAAATTAGTGTAATTTTCTATTGCCCTATTGGGAGTATTAGCTGCAACCCTGTTTTAACAAATTACGAGTTCCAGTGTTTACACCAATGACATAAGAGTGCAGGTTGTAGGGTGTTCCCAGGTGCTTATCACCTGTCATAGAGGTCTAGGACAATTAGGTACCTCATTTAAGAGTGTATTATTAAAGCAGAAATCCAATGGTAAACCTCTTAGAGCATTAGAAGCTGACGACATATATATACCCGTCATTAACACGTTTTGAATAAATCCACTTAAAATGTAAATTATTTTTTTCTTCTAAGCTATAAGTGTTTATAAAGTATGCATAAGTAAGAGAAGGTTTATCCAATCTACATCAGCATTCGCTTAAAGACTATGTGTATGATATTTGAGATTACACTATTTTTATAATGAAATAATTTACTGTTACGAGGTCAAGCTGTTTAGTGTCAAGATTATGGCAAGATATTGTCAACATGTCGTCAGGACGTTGGCCACATGAAGTTATAACGTTGGAAAACAGTTGGCTAGATATTGTCAGGACGTTGGCAAGCTATTGGCAACATGTCGTCAATATGTTAGTAAACTGTCTGCCACATATCGTAAGGACGTAGGCAAGCCGACGGCCACATGTCGTCAGGACGTTATCAAGGCGCTAGCCACATGTTGTCAAGACGTTGGCAAGCCGTCAGCCATATTTGAGAGGTCCTGAGAGGACGGGGTTGGATACGTCCGTGAAGTTGGCCCCCCCCCACTTTTAAACATTAAATTTTTTATGATTGCAATCGTTTGTTCTTCGTTTGTTCCGCAAAAATTTTCGTTTGTTCCGTTTTGACAGGCCCACAAATTATATGTTTACATTGGGGGGGCCAACTTCAAGGTAGCCCCCCCACTTGTAAAAATTCAAGTTTTTATGATCGCAATCGTTTGTTCTTCGTTTGTTTCGGATTGTTCCGCAAAAAGTTTCGTTTGTTCCGCATTCGTTCTTGCACAAATG
>CABFVX010001487.1:65272-84615 GCA_902151425.1 Timema shepardi | reverse complement strand
TTTTTGCGGAACAATCCGGAACAAACGAAGAACAAACGATTGCAATTATAAAAACTTGAATTTTTAAAAGTGGGGGGGCTACCGTGAAGTTGGCCCCTCACTAGTAAACAAAGCGCCACAAGTTCACGTCCCATTTGTGCAAGAACGAATGCGAAACAAACGAAACTTTTTGCAGAACAATCCGGAACAAACGAAGAACAAACGATTGCGATCATAAAAACTTGAATTTTTACAAGTGGGGGGGCTACCATGAAGTTGGCCCCCCCAATGTAAACATATCATTTGTGGGCCTATCAAAATGGAACAAACGAAAATTTTTGCGGAACAATCCTGAACAAACGAAGAACAAACGATTACAATCATAAAAAATTGAATTTTTAAAAGTGGGGGGGCCAACTTCACGGACGTTGGTTACGTCCGTGAAGTTGGCCCTATCAAAATGGAACAAACGAAAATTTTTGCGGAACAATCCGGAACAAACGAAGAACAAACGATTGCAATCATAAAAAATTGAATTTTTAAAAGTGGGGGGCCAACTTCACGGACGTGGGGGGCCAACTTCACGGACGTGGGTTGGATGGTAGGAAGGTGGGAGTGATGAGGGTTGGACAGGTTACAAACTGTGTCGAGACCCGGCCTGGCGGCAGCTCCTTTGTTGATGGTACTCATAACTAGCAATAGGGGGATCTTAGGATGTGAGAACAGTGGCGGCTTACTTTGGTATTGGTTTTAGCACTTTATATATACTACAAACCCCTGACAACCACTATTGATACACTTCCAGTGAACATTAACAACACGCCATAAGACAACGCAAAACCGAGACTTCTTTCTTTTGTGGCTATGGCACCCAGGATCACAAACAAATCACTGAAATAGCTAAAAACATACTAGGCTTACTACATCAAGAACGAACCCAACATTCACACAACTACGAACTGATGGGGGGGAAAAATATTAAAATCTATTAACCAGGAGTTTCACACTTACACGATGTAACGCAACAAGGGTGTTAAGATTGTAGTAAAGGGGCTCTCATCTAACATGGCCACCGATGAAAATAGAAAAAGAACTTGAAACTCTGTGCTACACAATTTACAAAAATAAAACCACGGACAGACAACACGACAAAGTAGCTCTTCTATTCTTGGCCACTCTTGTCCCCACTATATATTACGTTCATCAACACCACGGTCAGGATCACACAATCGTATTTTCCACAAGTGTCAAAAGAACGGTCACACAAAAAACAAATGAGAGAATTAACAAAGGTGTGTTAAATGTCTGGAAGCATACATCACTAAAGAATTCTCGAAAAGGAAATATCCATAAAATGCAGGGAAAACCACATAGTCAACAACAGTAAGTGTACAGTTTAGGTTTAAGAAAACTAACACACATACATTAAAACAAAACACACAAACTCCGAAAAGGATATATCTGGTAGACCCTAGTCAATAAAGAATAGATTGTTTTTACTGGCTAGCTCTTCAAACACCTTTCCTTACCTCTGTAGAGCACTCAGCATCAACCGGAAGCATTTAACTCCTTCCTTGGTATGCTCAGAACCAATCCATCCAGCACTATTCGACCAAATACCATTTTAAGTATGTATATGGTGCCATTAGGACCATACATTCTTTACCTGTACGGTCACCTCAGTCCACCATTGCAGCAAAGCCACAGTGCAGATTAAAAAGATTTAGGCAACGTAATATTCTCTCTTCAGAACTATCTACCTATTGCCTTCAAACCTCAACTCGTCTCCAACTGGTTCTTTCAAATGGTCATAGCTCTCCTATACGGCAAATTAAGCCACCCCACCCTCTTCTACCCCGTCTATCAGCAAACACAGAGAGTTTTGTTCCCTCTACTGGCTTAACAGCACTAACTCTTTCCCCTAGAGCAGGCCTGTCACTGATTGTGTCCTTTCCGCGGACCTTATGAAGAACAAACAATGCAACCCTGTTCTTCTTATTTATAAACACCATAGGAATACAACATTTGTGAATTTGGCAAAATTTGGGGAAATAGGCCATGTGAGATTTGTTGACTAAGTGTGTACTTTTTGACGGGGGTGGGGGGAATAGGCCATGTGAGATTTGTTGACTGAATTTGTACTTTATTTTTAACAGGAATCAATAATTGACAACATTTATCGAATTTTAACACCGAATGTGTGGAAAGTTTGGGAGCACATGCCTATAGTGACATTTGTTTTTTTCACATTAGAAGATACAACAAAAACCGTCTCGATTTACGGAACATTTGTCAACATTTATTAAAGTGACTGTGGCTTAAGAGTTAAATTCTGACATCGCATCATTGCTCCAAATAAAGGCTTTTAAATTTCTGGTAAAAAAAAATTGGTCTTTCTTTTGGTTTTACATAGGGCTTACCCCCTTTCGGTATTTTTAATTTACAATGTGGCACTTATGATCTCCATTAATGTAAACGTGTAAATTGTCAGGAGGTTTAAAATAACGCGATACGTGACAAACAAAAGTGTAATCAATAATTAATATGTTTTAAAATAAAAAAATACTAATGATGTTTCACTACTTTAATGCAGCAAAATTGCAAGTCTATGACAAAAATTGACGTTTTTTTTAATCGAAAATGCTAATAATTTTTTTAGAATATTCCACTTTTTTAAATTAATTTTGTGTTTATTGTTTCCAAAAGAATATATTTATGCCACATTTAATCTTTGGTCTGAATATATACCTACTTAAGAATTTTGAGGAGTCTGTGATTGATTTAGGACCAAGTAGCTATGTAATAAATCTAATTAAAGATATATGAATTTATAAAGTTCACAAATATAATTTAGATAGGTGGTGACAAATTATAGGTGAAATGAAATAAGAGTTGAACTCGAAACCCTTTGCTTGGTGCGCCAATGTTCTTGAGAGCCCAAGATGCGACCACTGGTTCCAGCTGTACTGCCTACTAAATTAACTACTTTTTTATCCGTGGGGTGAGACAGGCTCTTAACATCGAACAACCCACGAGTGTCCAATAGATACTATATTATTTATTATTGTGAAAAAATTGCTTATTAGCTATCGTGGTAATACTTGCGACCCGTTCCCCCCTTTTCATTTATAAGGGAAGTGGTAGAGGTGCGCGACCCAACTACCTACAAGTAAAGTATATTTTTAAAAAGGTATCTCTAGGAAATAAAAAAAACTCTATGGCGTCAGCCCGCAATCAAGATATACAAACAAGGCTACCACCTGCTGGCGAAGAAAGTGGCCACTTTTGCCGACAAAGGGTGTCATATGATCAGCAAAACAAACCCTCAACCCATTAATCTCAGTTTTCTAGACCGAAGCCGTTACCTTTCCTACTCCACAAGTATCTCCTCAGTTGTCCTCGCGAAGCAGATCCACTGCTTCACAGAAAAACCTGATAGCATCGGGGATCTAGCCCAGGACCTCTGGATCTGTTTTCCGAGACTCTGACTACAAGAGCACATATGAAGTGTGTATAACTATGTTAAGTATATTCAAATGTGATTGAAAAATGACACTTCCGCTAAGAAATCTAACCCGGGATAATTTCAAAGAAACATACGTTTACCTGAAACTGTCCAATTTGTTAATACAAACACCCGAGTAAAATGAAACAACATAATCAAGATGTTCTGGTGGGTGCCGTTGTGTGCAATGTACCCGCTGGTTTTAACTTGTATGGGAGACACATAAGGACACGGACACTAAATGATTAGAAGTGGATGTATTCAACCTAGATGAGCCTTATCACCAACAGCCAGAACCCCAAACTAGCACCAATCCTTCCGAACATCTCATTATGAACACACTTCAGAAATAATAGTAGCATTAATTATTCATAAAATGTTAAATTTTGTCTAATGAAGGAAGAATAAAATGGTAAAAACAATTAAATGAACTCACCAATAAAGGCAACAATAACGAATATCTGAACTGCTTGGCGCGAATATTCATATTCATATCAAGGTTATCAGATGTCTCTCACATGTTGGCTCCTGCGCTCTCAACCAACTGGTTTATAGAACTAATTTATCTCAAAAATACTTTCAAAAAACCATCACATGTCCTTTTAAAGAAACTTTGTAATGAAAACAAGGAAGGTGTCTAGCCTCTGGCGCGAATGACTAAACTTCCTGTTCAACAAAGATAACAACACTAAAATGATGAAAGACGGGGAGCACGAGACCAAAATAACCTCCCCTCCCCTTAACTTTGCACACGTGTGCTCAGCTCATGTCACGGCCAAGGAAGCTGGAAGGAAATAATGAATACTCCTTCCTTTGTCTCTGACTCTCGTACTAGGAAACAGGGTTTTCTTAGCACCGTGTCTTACTAACTGTTCGGGCTATACGCTTATGTACTAATAACGTTAATGGTTTTAGGGATTAGGAGGTTTATATTTATAGGAAGTGTGCTCATCTTTGCGTGGAAGGAGAGTGAAAAATACCCTCAATACACCCAACCGAGATTCGAACCTTGATCTTTCCGTCATCGGCGGTCTAGTCTGTGAGAGTAGCACGTTAGACCATTAAGCCCCCGATGCAGATTTGGGAACAGTTGTTTACTTTTACAGTTCCGATTGAAATGAAGTTTTCCAGGCATTGTGGACCTCTCAAAATTAATAAGGCTCTTAGTACTACGTAACTCTTTAGTAACAATAGTAATAGTAATATCGCACTCTCTCAGCTGGATGAGTACGCGTTCCCCCTCGGAGTACTTGTCCTATTTATCGACAAGGATAAGTTATTTGCATTTGATTTTTTTCACAATAGTAACAAATTGACATTAAGTATTATGGGTATGAGCCTTGAGAATTGTGATATGCCGCTAATAGCTTGTACACTGTACAAGAGCGTTGAGATTCGAAGAAGTTCTAAAACCCGCATTATTTATGGTTTGAATAAAAATGAGGTGGCCCAATGGCTAAATAATGTTGTCTTGTCATAAACAAGTTGTACGCGCACAAGTGGTGAGATATCGCACTTAAGTCAGTTTTGCACCCGGGCTGAGTGCAGCTGTGACTGTAGAAACGCGTGCTATTAGAGGAAATAGCCAATATATCCACCGAGAAGGATGCCGAATTCAAAGACGAATGAAATTTGATATTTTTACTTTACTCCACGTGGAGTTGATTAGCGGCTGTCACAAACCCTGTCGCCTTATAGTGGTTGGTCTTTACACAATCGATTGGCCATGACGACCGCTGGCAGCTCTTGAGACTTGAATGGACATTTGATTTCAGCTTTACTATGATAGTGTGTACGTCTTCGATTCTGCCTACCCTGTAGTTAGAGTGCAATGCTTCTTCACTAATTACGCTAATGGGCTAAGGATAAGACAGGCGTAATATTGAGAAAGTGCACCCAAATTTGCGGGTAGACAGTGGAAAATCATATAGGGAAAACTATTCTACGTTCTTCCGACTGAGATCTAATTCAGGGTTATATATATAAATATATAGCCCTGGATCGAACACCAATCATCCCGTCCTTAGCAGCCAAGTCTACTTCTAAAGCAGCGCGTTAGACCCTGCTTCTACCGAGGCGGGTGATTTCGACTTTCAACTCCTCTGCTACTCTTCCCTTCCTTTGTAGGCCATGACAGATTACCAGACTCCAGCAAATCATTTGATTCTATCTTAGTTAAACGGTCTAACGCGCTACTCTCGCAGTAGACAAAATTGCCGAGGACGGGAAGATCTTAGTTCAATCCTGGTTGGGTATACTGAGGGTGTTTTTTACTATATGGTTTTCCCATTTCTCTCTACACTTATACGTGTGCAATTCCTCTAAATTACACCTACCTACCCGCCTGGGTGGTGTAGGGGTCTAACGCGTCTGACTCGATGTTGGACTTTACCGCCAAGGACGGGGAGATTGAGGTTCTAATCTCGTTTGGGTGAGATGAGGGTATTAGAAAAACAGCATACCCGTGCTGATATTTGCTATAAGCTCGGCTATGTTCACATTTGGTAGTAAAATAATGTAACATCCTCTGTTAGTCGCCATGTTATGATTTACAGTATATTCCGTTTATCAAAGATTTGCATAGTGCACTAGCCAGTAGCTCCTAACCTAAACACCCTCCTTGGTTTAAAGATCCTTTTAGAAATCATTTTAAAAATAACCTTAGTCCAGCCAATATTAATAACAGTTTGCAATGCGCCCAGGGTAAACAGTGAAATTAGCCCCCCCCCCCTCCTATTATCCCAGTGCAACCCTCTATTCCCCCTTGGTGCCACCCCCACCCCCAGTCCCAATGGGGAAAGTGACGGTGTCAGATTTTATTACATACTTGTCGCAGATATAACACGATAGGCCTACCTGTATGACAAAAATATTGATATTGATAATTTTTGTTTAGCACCGCGTTTTACCACCCGTTCGGGTTATACGCCTGTGTACTAATTAAGCTAACATATTAAGGATTAGGTAGATGTAATTTAGAGGAAGTGCACCACGCATTTACGTGGAAAGAGAGTGAGAAACCATCATATAAGTATAGAGTGATGTTCGTAGTCAATGCCTCCTTATATATCCATTTTAAATAAAACTGTCTATGTGGTTTTTGAAATATTTTGAATTAAAAAATAATGCCCATTAGTGAACTACTCTTAATATTATTTTTGCCCCAAAACCAAAGAGAGCTCTATTTATAATGTCAATGCCTCCTTAGCTATCAATTTCTATCAAAATCGTTAGAGCCGTTTTTGAACTATTTGAACTTTAAAAAAACTACCCACCAGTAAACTACCTTTAATTTGAGGGCTAAGGGCAAAATGAAAAAAAATATTTCAGGGGCGATTAAGATATTACATCTAGGTATCAAGTTTGAACAAAACCCATCAATCCGTTTCGGAGCTGTATGGAGACAGACAGACAGAATTTTAAAAAGGTTTTTTTTCTTTCTAGTTTACAAAAAATGTCAAAATTCATCAAATTCCCGTCGGACTTTTTTTATGTTCATGAACACAATACTTTCTCTTTAGTGATGAGAAAGTAAAAACAGCGCAGAGAAAAAGACTAGCTTAGTTAAACTTATTTCATTAAGCTGCCTAGACCCGCAATGGTATTATAAATAAATGAAAGTTAAATAATGTTAAGTCCAGTTGGTGTTAGGTCTAATTCAATATAGTTTTGTACGAAATCTGGATATATTTTGTTCTGCGAGCAGGTCAGATACTTCCAACCCCTCATTTCTCCCTGTTCAGTCTAAGATGGCCATCGTTGGACAAAATTTAAAGATTGAGCCCCTTCCCCCTTAAAAAAAATCCTGGATACGGGCCTGTCCTGCTTTCAAAATAATGATTTTTGCAATGCCATATTTAAAAAGTATATGCAGCTTCAAAGACACCAAAAACACAAGAAATTGTAGCTGAGTAAATTACTCTATGAACTATGAATTGCGAATAATTTACTAAAGTAAATAGTTTAGTTTTACCACCCTCTCTGGCCTGGGAGGGGTGGCTTGGCGGCTGAGGCAGGTGTCTTCCACTTTTTATTCTCCCCTTTTGGGATTTTCACTGCTTGACTAAATATTTACGTTTTAATGTGTCTGTGTTGTTCATCTGATGTAGTGCAGACACCTGTGGTTTTGTTATTAGCAAGTGACTTGCAGGTATTTTTCTCTCCTTAGCAATAATAATAATAACTTAATGTAAATGGTTGATTTTTGTTATTATTATGAGTATATATATATATATATATATATATATATGTACATATATATATATATATACATATATATTTAGCACCGCGTATTGATACCCGTTAAGGTTATACACTTATCAACTAATTAATTGAATGGGTCTAGGATGTGGAAGGATGCATTTTATAGAAAGTGGGCCTGCATTTGCGTGGAGGGAGAGTGGAAAACCATTTATGAAAGGCTATCCTCGGTTCACCCGACCGAGATTCTATCCTCGATCTCCCCGTCCTCAGCAACCAGGTTCAACACGGACTAACGCGTTAGACCACTCAGCCATCGAACCGGGTGTGAGTATACTTATTTGAAGTAAAAGCAAGTATATCAACAATAAACACATAGTATTATATCGTCCTTCGGTGTAATATATACGCCACACTAGCTTGTTCTTTATTCACCTCCATTGTGTGGAAACAAATGGCTTCCAATGAGTCACGGTGTACGCTGACAAACCACGCGGTAGAAATAATAATAATAATAATAAGAAGAAGAAGAAAAGTAAGCTTATCAATGGATGCAGTACTTCTTAAGAAAATGTGGCACGTACCAATGTTGGAGTTGTGCCCTTATACTACTCAAACCCTGCCGCCCACGTCCCTGTAAAACACGACCTACAACTTAAAAATAAATATCCTGTGTGCAAAACTGACTTTAGTGCGAGATCGCACCACTTGTGGGCCCGCCAACGGGTTTATGACAGACAAGTGGAGCGATATCGCACCAATGAATGTCGTACAACTTGTGGCCGCCCGTTTGAGTATAGTGTATTCCCTCTTATCTTTTTGTTTAATAAAGGCATCAATGCCAAAATATTACTCAAGTTTTGTTACTATAAGAAACAAAAGAAAGGAATAAGATATCACTTTGGTGCATTGGATTCTTCCCTCATCTTTCTTCTTCCCCTAGGTGGGCTTTCTTAGTTAAATTTACACTTATTAGTTTATTTTTCCCTTTTCTTTATTTATGTCAATTTCCATTGCTATACATTTAAGAAAAGGTTTGTTATTTTAAAATATAGTTCATGCTAAAACGGAGTCTAAAGGTCTCAAATTGAATGGAATTAGAGCCCCCTGTTCAAGTGTTATAGTTTAAAAAAAAAATCCTCTTGTTTTGTTGGGTGTGATGCAAGGTACCCTTAAATTCATATAGTGACAGATTAGGTGTGCTGTGCCCCCTGTGTGTAGAGCGAGACATGCAGGAAGGAGCTGGGTTTAATGTTGACAGCGTGACGGAATGTTTCATGTATTACCTGTAATCTAAAGGTGGTGAGAACTGAACGTATCCTACCTTTAGTATTGTGTAACTAACAAACCATTGGTTTCAGATAACATCTTAAAATATTTGTCTTGTTTGAGGCTGTAATGTAGGTGTATATATATATATATATTTCATTTAATTGTCTGTGAGTGATATAAAAATTATTTTTAGTGGCGTACATCACAGTCTCGAATAAAATTAGTGCTTTTTGACGGAAATGGAATCTTATGGTGTGCCAGTTACTTTACTTAAGTTTTTTTTTTTTTCGTAATAGCTCCATAAGTGTTTTTAGTTGATTTTAGCTCGCTTTCAGCACACCAAAACAGGATCGCATTTACCGTGCTCGCCATTACTACTTTGATGTATATCCGAGTTGAGAAATATTATCAAAACATACAAGCTTTATAGTGTGTCTATCTTGGAGCATCTTACATCTAACTTAATCTTAAGAGAATACATCCATGATTACGTCAGAATGTATTATTCACGCAAGTTTTGATTATATTTTAAATAGGGCCAAGGCATTTAGGCAATCTTTTGACAAGCTTGACCAAAAGTAGGAGTAAAATATTAACTAGTGTCCGACCACAAACGAACCTACGAGTATTTTTACTGGCTAAAACACTGTCAAAGCCCCGCCCTCTTACGGAGATTTAGCAGGTATGAATACCACTAGCCAATAAGAGAAATTGATCCTCTCACCTCCTCACGCTATATCATTTAAAGTCGAACTAATTCGCTATATGAATATACTATAAAAAATTCAAAAGTAGGAAAAGAGAGAGTAGGGTTTGGGGAAATGTTAAGGAAGGAAGGATGGAAAGATAGAAACGAGGAGGGAAGAAGGATGTTGGATTTATGTGTAACAAATAAAATGAAAGTGGCAAACAGCTTGTATAAGAAGGAAAGTGAAAGTCATACGATCACTAGATACAGTTGGGATGGGGAGCAAAAGTCAGTGATAGACTACTTTATCATGGATGAAGAAATGAAAATGCAGACCTTAAACAACAAGATAATACCAAGTGTGTGTTTTAGATGGTGACCACAGAATGTTGGTAACAGACATAAAGGGATGGAAATGTAGTAGAAAGGTGATAAGACAAGAAATAAGAATAAGGGTGTGGAGACTAAAAAAAAGAAGAGGAAAGAGAGCTACACCTAAGAAACGCAAAAGGCTTAATACACAAGGATGAGATCCAAAGTGTAGAGGTTGAATGGGAAAGGTTTAAGAAAAATATGGTGAGAGCTGCAGAGGAGGTATATGGAAAGACAAGTAATAAGAGGAAGTGGACGGAGACGCCCTGTTGGAACGACACAGTGAAGAAAGCAGTAATGGAGAAGAATATTATTGTTATTAGCACCACAGCTTACTATCTGTTCGGGTTTTACGCACTTACGCTAATGTGTAATGATAGGGTGATTGTGAGATAAAATGGAAGACCCACAGTTTAACGTGGGAGCCAAACTACGGTGAAGGCCTAGCATTCCACACATTCACAATTTGTGATTAATACACGTCTTGTCAGAGGTGAAGGAAGGGTTTGGCAATCATATAATCTGTGTGGGGACCGAGGATTGAACCCCGGCCTCCAGCACAGAAGTCCGTCACTTTACCCTAGACCACCATGTCACCAACAGGAGAAGAATAAAGCATTCAGAAGTAGTTTTAGAAATAGTAATGAAGAAACAAAGGAAAAATATAGGGAGAAGACGAAAAGAGCGAAGCGAGTTGTACGGGTAACCAGGAAGGATTATATGAAAAATGGACGCAAATGCTGGAACGGGACGTGGAAGGAAGTAAGAAGATGCTATACAGCAAAGTAAGAAACAGGAGAAGAGAGAACAAACAATAAGTTAGAATGATAGATGAAGAAGGAAGAAAGCTGAAGACAGGAGAGGAAGAAAAGGAACTATGGATATTTTGGGAAAATGTTTAAACTGGAAGAGGAAACGAGAGAAAAACAGAGCATGAAGAAATAACAAATGAGGAAGAAAGAGGTCCAACATGAAAAGAGGTGGCGGATGCATTAAAGAGGATGAAACAACGAAAAGCACCGGGTGTGCGGAGGAAAGAATGAAATTCATGACGTTTGCTGATGACTTGATGGAATGGAGGAGAAGGAATAGGATGTATAGGAACAACTACAAGAATGGAATGAGGAATTTAAATAGAGTGGAATGAAAGTGAGCATGGTGAAGAGTGAAGTGATGATAATTAAAGCTAAAAGGGTGGATGTAGTAGAGCTGAGAAAAGTACAGAAAGTAAAATATCATGGAAACTTGATTGAGGGAAAAGGTAGAAGTAGAGCGGATTTTATGAGAAGAAGACAGCAGGGAGAGTTGTTCTATAGATTTGTAAGATACCTTATATGGAGAAGGGAAGTCCCTTTGAAGTGTAAGGAAGTGTTGCACAGGCCATACTTTGTACCCAATGTCATATATGCAGCAGAAACATGGACAATGAATGTAAGAGAGACTAGAAAATTGAAGTTCATGGGAATTAAATTCGTGAGGAGCATGCTTGTTGTCACGAGGAGAAACATGGTTGGAAATTAAGTTATCCGGTAAAGAGTAGGAACACTTCAGAGGTTCAAAAATATAAAAAACAAATATGTAAATAATAATTTTAAAATAAATTTTCTAGTTAAGGATTATGTGCCGTTCACATACAAGATTAGAATATTATGATGAAAATTACAAAGGGCACTGGCTCAAAGCCTAAAAAGATAATTTATTGTAGCACTAATCCAAAAGTCCCTGTCCCGGAGTCAATATCCATGTTGGTGTGTGTACCTCTTTATTAAATATTTTAATAAAATTAAGAGTGTTATTTTAGAGATTGTTTTGAACACTTACCAGCTTTGGACTATATAATTTTGAAACAATACTTTATAAAGTGTTTAACTTTTCTTGTTTCTTGAACAAGAATTTTCTTTGCGAAATTTTTCATTCCTATAACTTTACATAGTTGTAAGAAGTATATTCCTAGCGTTGACGAAACAAAAAAAATTCACGCAAGGAATAAAGTAGAAACAGTTGTTAATAAATTGATCTAAATCTGGATCCTTACAAATGTGTTTATTAACCAAACAAAGGAATAGTTTTTTTTAACACTGCGTGATACTAGCCGATCGGATTATACGAGAATGTGTAGTTATTATCTTCCAGGTACGTAAGGCCTCGTTTCGAGTGTTAAAACAACGTCTAAATTCGTAACCAAAGTGTTTCCGGGGAGTAGGTACAACTCTCCCCAAACTCAAACACAATTATGTTGCCTTCAAAAGCCGCATATTCTTATTCGCTTTTTAATCGATTAATGTAAGTCCAACTCTTTTCGAGTTGCGATCTCCACGATCGCGTTTTCTTTCGACTCAGTACAATGTGCTTAACAACGAATTTTCGTCTAACATATAATCGTCAAACATGTCCTCGTCCTCATCAGGCTCAAAGAGATGCTGCCCATTAAAGGTCTCCAGTTCATCACTTGAAGATTATGCAGGTCTCATCTCGGCTCTTACACGGCAGGATTACGAATTCCCAGCCATTAGAGCGAACCGTAGCACGTCTAGCTGTAGTCCTATATAACACCGCATTCAAAATATTTAGGTGCTAGGATACAGGCTGGAGGATATTATAGGGGGGACTGAACTAATATATATATATATATATATATATATATATATATAGAGAGAGAGAGAGAGAGAGAGAGAGAGTTGTTCAGTCCCCCCATGGTAAACTCTGTCCAAAATCCTCCAGTTTGAATCCTAGTTTCTAAACATTGAATGCGATGAAACTACTCGTCGGCGCTCGCTTATATATGCTATCTGGGAAAGGAAGAGGAGTAGAAACTAGCCGGACAAGTCGCTCTCCCAATCCCTAGATCATGTTTGCTACAATTATTCATGAACTATACGAAGCATCAAATCCTAGCCATTTGACCTATCTCATGTATGACTGAAGATCTTCTCTACCAGATCTATGTCCAGATGAGATGTTTGACCGAGAAACTTGGCGTAGAATATCCCCCCGATAGGTTTACCTCTTATATCTTCAAGTAGGAAAGTTATACGTCTATAGGCTTCATTCTGATAGTTGAGTGTACCTTCCGGTTGTAATCATAGAGTAAATAATCAATCATATCGAGCCCCCGATACGATCCTTTAGTCATGGATCTCGTTCACATCATATTCTTGAGCGTTCAAATGATCGTTCCACGACGCTAGCCTTGATGTTGCTGAACGGTGAATAGTGATTGATACTCTTATTTGCAATGAGAGCTTTTAAAGTGGTGTTGTAAACCTCGTACGTGGATGACGTTAGATTAGTAAATAATTCACTGTCACCTATCGAAAGACATGTATCATTAGCTGCGGTCACGTTCTTCCCCGTCTTGAAATTGACGGGTACGGCACAAGCCCATTTGGAATACACGTCGATGACGGTGAGACGGTATTTGTCTATCTTATTCGATCAGCTTTTATACACTAACTCATTCAATACGCACATCCTGACATATCGACTGGCAAAACGACGTCTTGCAGGTAAATAAAGTTCACGCGCAATCTCTCACTTTACATAAGGCATGATTATGATGTTAATCTAGGTATAATAAATACTTGTATACGATTATTCCTGCCTCACCTAATTCCTCAATGATCGAAACACTCTAGTTTTCGTGCGCCGAATGACCCACCCCGGCTGTAATCGATCAACTTATTCGTTTGGATCACCCCAATAGGTATAAATCGTATAATCAATCCCTCTTCCCCTCTTTGTCTTGTACATACCATTTCCCTCTTGCCCATCCTCCTAATGGAACATAGGTTTGATGATGCCCAAATACTTCGATCTCGTGCGTGACTTGAAACGACTGTAAGCTATATTCCTCAATCAGTATGCCCTTGTTTCCACGAGCGTAGACTTGTACATATCCAGATTCTCCTTGGTGTGATTCATAGCTTCCTTCGGAAACGTAGTAATTCCCAAAGTCCTCGGTAATACGGTGCAGCAATATTATTTAAAAGCACGGTCCACCCATTCTCGTCAAACATGACAGGAATATATCTGAGCACAGCTCTGCTGTTGTGATAACGGATTCCGTATGTTTTATCAACATAAGCTTGAGGTGTATAAATATAGGACTCCAATAGTAATTTGTTTTGCAATCCCTAGTGTAAGACTTCTGCCTTTATCCTCTCACTATCCATTTCAACTTCTGATATTGCTGTCATCATATTCACCATCATGATTAGTGGTTCCATGGTAGGCTTAAAGGTTTCCCTGGCGATGATATTCGAATGGCATCGTGCATCTCATTTATGTTTATACTTACGTTTGATTATCTTATTCGATTTGATTATATATCCTCTACAACCTTCGACGGCATAATGCGACATATGCATCTCCCTCTAGATGAATGAACCTATTATTATTATTATTATTATTATTATATGCATACGTAAGACCTAACTTTACATGTAACGTTAGGCACTCCACTGATGTGTTTGAGGTTCAATAAACAATGTACTTCAAGTTCATATTCATTGTGGAAATGATTCCAGTTTTCTTGAAATTACAAGATTCATTCGTTATAGTCGGTATGTATCTCGTATCCATCCTCTTAGAGTTTTATTCCAAGTAGATGAACACGGAACCTCTTTTAGTGTGTGCGTCTATATAGGCTTTAGATATTGCATCCGGATCAGATGTCGTGTATGTGAGCTCTTTGCGCGTTGAAATAAAGATCGCCATCTGTAATCTTGATATACATAGGCCCTCTCACGACCAGGTCGTGAAAGTCACTTTATGTCATCTGCTGTAAAGAGAAAGATTCATGTAATTTCTTCAACCTCGGACATAAGGAATTGAGCCCTCTGCTAGTTTTGTCGATACGATCCTTCTGCTGCTGAAAAAACCCGCTTGATTTATAGTTTATTTTTATGCTGGAATTAAGTTAGGAGTATGTTAGGAGATACAAGATAAGCATTGGATTTATCTTATTGCCATTCGGCATAACATTCTAGAAATTAAAAATTGTCGACATGGCCATTAAAATCAGGTACGTTATTTATCAGACGTATGAAAAAGTTTTAAACTGTTTAACAGAAATTGGAAACTCAAATGGATAGCTATGTATATTACTTTGAAGGCAAATATGAAGAGCAAAACAACTACTCACTGTCACTGCTACTTACAAAAGGCTCCTCTCGTTTAATGAAAAATAATTATACCGTATAACGTATATGGGCCTAGGACGTTATGTGCTGGTCACATCATTCGCACAGAAAATTACATAGCAGCAGTCGTAGTGACATATCCTCGACCATGATTACAAGGTGATAGAATGGGGGTGTGGTCAAATGGTAATAGACATAAGTTACACTGCTTCACCCACTCTAAAACCCATTTCTTTATCCTTCTTCCTTATCCTATGTCCACGACTCTAAGGGCCATGAAGTTTAAAGTTTGCATTCAGTTGCTCAAGAAAATGTTTATAATATTTATTTTGGGCTTCTAATCAAATATCTCAAAAAAGGTCTGGGCTTCAAGAAGCAACTATAGTTATCTGATCATGGAGCATTTAATATTGTACCTATTTCTCTTTGTTGATGTGCACCTCCATAAAGGATAACCAAGAAGGAACTACCGGACGCAATATGAAAAACCAATTGAGTCACAGGGCAGATGGCTGAGCTGGAAAGATTCCGGATTAAGTACCGAGACAATGTATTTCTATTGGAAAGTACCTATTTTTTTCCTTTCTAGAGGTTCTCGTCAGTAGAATTTATCAATCATATGTGCAGCCGGAAAGAAGGGATGTGGTTTGGGACGGCTTCGACCATCACGCCATGCCACTTCCTGCATTGGCTATCCAATTGGCAACCAACGACGGCTCAGTCTTTCTCTTATCCATCTATTTTGCCCTCCCTTCACCTTAAATGCCTTCCTTACCGTCAATTTAGCCTGGAAATGTAGACCAATATGGATGTGGTGCTATGTGGTATAACATTTTTAATCGATGGCAACTACAACGCAAAACACACATTATGGGTGATCACGACGCATTATTAAGTGACTTCAAAGATCCAAACAAACTGGTAGCTTACGATCGATCCTAACTAAATCATCTATTTTACTAAACAACCTAATGACCAACCAAACGTCTTCAACCTCGTTATCGTAATGGAGGAATCAAACGACTATTGGAACTGGAGTCTCAATTCTGATCACAATCTAACTATAGACCCTAGGGCACGGAGTCTCCTACATAGACCCTCCCCAAGAACCTTACCGTAGGTGCACTGAGGGGAATAAGTTTAACAACATGTTAAATAATATCAATCGTCAGCTAAAATCAGCAACGGTCTTAGCGTCGAGCATTTGAAGCTTCGATGCTGATTTATCATTATAAGAGGACGCTTCAGGCTTCCTTATCTAATTTTATCCTCAGGAAAGTTCAGGAAAAACTTGGCCGAGGAAGGCTTGGTAAATGAGGCCAACAAGAACCACAAAGTCCATGCGATTCTTGAGATGATTCAAGCACAACCAAACACCTCATCTGCTTCCATAGGGTAAGGCATCAGAACTGCTATTGTCTTAACGACTATCCCACTTGTTCAAATCATTGGATAAGGTGTTCGAGCTACTACTATTGACGAGACTATGACGATATTTTAGAAGGATGGTATCTTGATAGACAAGCAGTTCTGCTTTCGTGACGGACACGCGACGTCTCAATAACTTGTCAACATTGTCGAACAGATCACGAGGAACTTCAGTAACAATGGGCTGACTGCTGATGTCTTTCTTGAAGTAGCCAAAGGCATCGGCCATTTTTGACACAAAGGATTTTTATTTTTTTATTTAAATAAATAAGAACACGAAGGACTCCTTAATCATCACATTTCACTGGACTTTCCCTTCTACCTAATTAAGAATTTTCCATATTACCTAACCCACCAAACCTTTGGGAACGCAATATCCAAAGATATGCTCAACCAGAGTGCCTCAGGGGTTATGTATGTGCTCTTCAGTCCGTATGTAAGCGACATTCTAAAGAGCCCTCTGACACAAGAATGCGTTGCAAGGTCGTGTAGAGGATTGAGGTTGGGGAGGTACCTCTAGATATACCTGTAACTATTGGAAGTGTGGCTTACAACCTGGTGTAAGTGTGCAGCTCTTAGCACGGAAGAGAAAGTGTGACCGGCTGACCTTACTCCGGTTGCTCGGGTACCAGATTAGGTGGGTGGACAGCACTAATAACTTCAGACCTAAAATGGAAACCTGCATAACCTGACGTAAATGCTGAGAAATATGAGGAAGAGGCTGGGTAATGGGTATCCTGGGCTAACTGTTGATCAAGCGTTGTATAGCGCTCAATCAATGAGGAATGGTCTGGCACTGTACAAGCAGTTAATAAGAAAAAATCATGAGTATGCATGTACCACGTGGAGATACCTGATGGACACACAAGCACAAGATTTCGATACATTGTGGAAGCACACTGGTACGTTTCCAATGTATCTCTGCACCAAGACTTTGATATACCATTTATTAACGACAACTTTAGGAATATTTAGAAGTCCTTCTATAACATACTACTGTGTCCCATCAATCCTCTTATAAAGGGGCTCGGTAACCATGTTATAAACCCAGGAGTGTCCCACAAACTTCCCGAAGCGAAATGTTGATCAGCAGTGCCACCTAGGTGGTTTTCACCTGGTCTCTCGAAGAATGTGATCATACAAATCCCTAGAAACCATTATAGGTTCAACATTGTTTTATTTAATTAGTTTTTACTAATCTTTTTTTCGGGTATACTATATTACCTTAAATGTGATAACAAATCACGTAAAAGCAAGGTTAAAACCATAGAAAGACATATCAAGCCTGTACATTATTTGTTATGTTCTCGTGCAAACACTTTCTGGTAACATCAAAACATTCATTCGGTCAATGGCATAAGAAGCATAATTTTGAAGCTGTGCACAATCGTTTAATTAGTCACCATTGTAAAGGTGTTACCTTGTTTTAAAATTCTCTTTTCCCTCTCCTACCAAGTCTTGTGTGCTGAGGGTCATCTCCACATTACCGCACCCAGTGTTCAGAGGTTCTTCACCACCTCTTCAGGCCTAGTACGCCAAGAGTCCTCTCCATATAGCCCCACCCAGCGTTCCAAGGTTAGTACCTTCCGTCACTAAGTGTGCCAAGGGTTCTCTCCCCCTCATCAAACATTGTGTGACTAAGATCCTCTCCACCTCACCTCCCCCTCCTTATGTTACTTTTCACTTGATTATATATATAATTAACTTTGATATTATCTATTTGTGGGAAAATAAATGTACTTGGTTAATTATTTAGTTTCAAGTGTTAAAAATTATTACAAGTTAACAAATGTTTAAAATACATATTTGTTTCACCTAGCCTTAACTATACTAACCAAGTTTTTTTTTGGCACTGCATCATACTACCCGTTCACTTAAGTACTAGTTACGCTAATGGGTAAGGAATTGAGAAGGTTGAATTTGAGAGTAAGTGAACCTATATTTGCATGGAGGAAGAGTGGAAAACCATTTAGGAAAAAACCACACCCAGTTGACCCAACTGAGATTCGAACCTCGATCTCCCCATCCTCAGCAATCTAGTGCGTTAGATCAACCAAGTTCTACTTCAACAAATGCAGTTTTATTTTTAATATTGTACAGCTTTATATTAACACTAAAGAAAGCAGTATGACATAGCAAACGTCAATCAAATTCAAAGCTCAACTCTGTAAAGAAAACTTTCTAAATACTTTCTTTGACATTTATAACAAATTGGAACAGAGTATAATGGATCATTTACAGATATATTTTTGCTACCAAGTAAAGAATAAATAAAGAACATGACTTAAGGGAAAGAAGATAATATCAATGTATTTTGTCCAATGTGGGCCTATAGTTTGGTTTGTCAAAGAGACCCAGCCATTCCAAAAGGATTAAAAGGATGTTATTGTGTTATTCCCTAAATTATTTTTATACACTAAATGATATGATTACCGAGATTATCAAGAATTCTGTACACTCTAGAAAAGTAGATCCCAACCTGGGGGGCGTAAATCACTTCTAGGGGGGCATTCAACAATTCAAAATTAAGGTTAAAAAGCATCTTAGAATTGACAACATTTTTATTTCAATGACTTTTCTTAAGTAAACGATGTAAAGAAATTAGAATTGAGTGGTTTCAAGTGAAAAGTTACAAATTATCTGCATGTGGAAGCTCAATCGTGAGATTGAGGAGTGTGAGATGTAATCACACCTTGTGTGTGTGTGTGTGTGTGTGTGTGTGTGTGTGTGTGTGTGTGTGTGTGTGTGTGTGTGTGTG
>CABFVX010001487.1:28721-65006 GCA_902151425.1 Timema shepardi | reverse complement strand
GTGTGTGTGTGTGTGTGTGTGCGTTCTCATATTACATAACTCTTGTGTATTTTAGCTCAAATTTTATACATTTTTTGTGTCTTAATATATATCATTTTTGTTAAACTTAATTTTAATTGTATTGGTTAAGTGTAAGAAAAGGTGGTAGCCTTAACTTCGCCATTAAAGTCAATTAGTATTATTATTATTTATTTTCAAGCCTGCACGCCTCCGATTCGCCCCCCAATTCTCCTTTATACCCTCCCACTAAGCTAACAATGCAGTCACACACAGCAGTCATGCGCACCACCCCAAAATTTTAGACCCTGACTTTCATAAAACTAAACAGCACAGTTGAATTGAAGTGGACAGCGATTTTCAGCGTGTTCTGTCAAACATCAAACACAATATTCAATAATTGATGAAAATAAAACAGTGAAAACCATCACACTCATCTTCAATCATATCATTTGTACCATTATGTTTCCAGTGTTACAGTGATTTTTTGTATAAAATAAAGAAGTGACCAGAAAGATTTTTTTTTATTAATATCCAAAAAATAGAGGATGGAGGGTTTGTGGTAATTTGATTATCTACCAAGAGAAGACTCAGCTTGAAAAATTTGGGAGCCACTGCTCTAGAGAAATGAAATGGAGCTTTCCAGCCATCATGGAAGAAGTTTGGGACCTCATAGCTTATCGAGATAGCCAACATCTCTCAAAGGAAACATGTAAGAAGAGGTGTAATGAAATAAAAGTACTAAACAAATGTTATATCCATGTTTTCAAAGCAGATAAAGTTTGAACAAACTACACACAAATGTGTACACTATGAAAATAAACATGTGGAGTTGGGGGATTTGTTGAAATGTATGTGGATAGTGGTTTAGTGAGCTATTGATCAAAATCAGAGAGTTGAGTTTGACGATGCCAAAATTTCTTGACTAACAATTATTTTCAAAGGTGTAATTCAGTTATTTGATGCTCTTCTCCAAGACTCTATTAAACAGACATTACTTTGTCTTGTAATTATTTTCACAAATTCATAAATGGTCATTTTTAATAAAGTGGGTGTATGTTGTTTTGACTTTAGTGTGATAGTAATTTTGCTTTAACCAAAAATTGCTGTTTTTAACTAAGTTGATGGAAATTTGTCTTTCTCTACTAAACAACATTATTATTACCTCAACTTGATCAGACATTACTTTTCCCCCCATATAGTTGTTAACTAGCGCCATAAAGATTACATATCACATGAATGGATAAAACCTAACTTAGGTACAAGATATTGAAAATTGAAACAAACTTCACATTGTATCTAATTTTATGTATTTTACACCAGGAAACAATGGAATTGAAAGCAGTGAAACAGTTTCACCTTGTTTAATAATTCACAATAAAATCATTAAATAGTTATTTTAAAATTAAAGATATATTAAAGTGATCCTTATTTTGCAGTTGTCAGTTCAAGTAGGAAGAAAACCACATTTATATATGTTTTCTGGTTCTAGTGTAATCTTGTATTAAATATCCTGGTTAATCAGTCATGATTTGGACTCTGAAGTATTTCATACTGGAATATTACAGTTGCCATTAGGGATGGGTTGTGATATCACAACCTGCTCCTTTGTCACTGCTCCTCTGACGTAACATTCACAACCTGTTCCTGACAAATGAGAGGAGCTGTTCTTTTTTGTTACTAGTGCACGGATCAAATATACGCTGTAACAGGTCCGGAGTAACCTTGCTCCTCGTCTCTGGCACAAACAACGCTGTAACAGGTCCGGGGTAACCTTGTTCCTTTACGCTCCGGAGATTTTTGAAGCAGTGATGCAGTAGAAAGTAAGTGGATTCTTTGTGTTCTTGTCAGAGCACTGAGATCTTGCCCGGCACAACCTTACTTATCTATTATAAAGGCCTAGCTTAGAGTTGGTTTGGGGAATCACAAATGAGTCTCGAAGGGGAAAGCTTTTGTAGTACAAAACATTATTTCCACAGTACAAGCACAGTTTGTAATGTATTATCACAATAAATGGTTACGTTGATGAGTGACATTGAGGGGACCCACTTGGTGATCAAATGATTAAAGGCAAGGGTCAGCAATCTACTGACTGGCTGATTTTATCTAGCCCACAAAATATTTAGCAAACAAATAATTTGTTCAAAAAAGGGACTTAATAGCTAGTTAATTACTAATTGGGAAATGTAAAATTGAACTTTTTTTTGCTCTACTTTTTTTACTTACTTTTTTTTAAATTAACCAAAAAATGTAAAACCCATAAAGCCCATGATATCAAAAAAGTTGCCAGACTCTGGTCTCTGACTTCACTCTT
This sequence comes from Timema shepardi, assembly GCA_902151425.1. Taxonomy (NCBI): domain Eukaryota; kingdom Metazoa; phylum Arthropoda; class Insecta; order Phasmatodea; family Timematidae; genus Timema; species Timema shepardi. The sequence goes on along the minus strand of CABFVX010001487.1, from coordinate 62,695 downwards.
GCACTAGAATGGACTGCCAATGACAGGGAGATTGAGGTTTGATTCCGGTTGGGTGCACTGAGGGTGATTTTTCCTAAACGTTTTTAGCTCTCATTCCAAACAAATGTGGGTGCACTTCTTCTATAATCAACCATCTTCATCCCTAACACAATGGCGTAATTGGCATAAATGTATATAACCCGAATGGGCAGTAGACGTGGTGCTAAAAAAACTAGGCTGAGAGTAGGTATAAATACTGTAACTGTGACAAAAAGGAGCAGGTAAAAGGAACAGGTCCAGTGGTGGAGCAGTAACAGGTTTCTCCTGCTCCACTAAAGGAGCAGTTTTCCCCATCCCTAGTTGCAATCAGAGATTGGTAACTTGAATCTATGAATCCTTAAATCCCTCGAGTCTTGACCAGCATTCAATATTTTATCAGATTCAAGAGTCAAACATTTCACATTGTAAACAAAACTGATGGAATTAGCATACATGGTAAATAAAATTAAACTCAAATAAGGTCAATAAATCCCAATACAACTCAGTTGGGCATTAAATAAAAAGGTATGCCCCAGGTATTTAAAGTGTTTTAAATGTTGGTATACTAATAACAAAATATCCTGTTAAATGCTAGCTAGGCCTAAAATATTATTTAAAAATAATAAATTAATGTGTATATTGGTTTGGATATAAACTAGCTTGTTTGTTATTAGAAAATAATATTATGTTGTGTATCTACTCAAGATGCCAAAGTAGTACTACAAAGTGTTTGAAGTGTGTGGGCTGAACATTATTAATTAAAACTTATGACTTATGAAGATTGGTTAGAGTGTAAAATACAGAGATTGGAAAGCATGCCGGTAATTTTGAATGAAAACCGCAGGTCATTCATACCTTACTTGCCGATAACACAAATAATATGTTGCTGGAACTAATCACAGTACTACAATGCTATGTTATATTTTATGATTGTATATAAAAAAAACTACACGTTGATTGGTAGGAAATAATGGATGATAAAATTATGCATAACATTTGTTTACCAATATTAAATAATATCTCTCACAAGGCACATTTGCAATATGTATATAACATTTTATTTTGAACACTTCTTGAGAATATGTACACCTGATATCACTTTACAATATTCTCTAGTGCAATATCCCTCGCAATCTTATCTTTATAAATCCGATGCTTAAAATTCCACAAAAACTCAATTCTTTTCATAACATTCCACAAATAAGTGTCCCCCGCACAACCAATTTTTTAGTTGCCTCAACTTTGAATTGTCTATTTGCACTAACTAGTAAAGTTGTAAAGTGACCCACTTTTTCACTTACAAGTGGACTTGTTTATTAGTAGGTTGCTCGTCTGTTTACACAATGCAAGCTGTGCGCGCACAGCCAAATTAATTTACCTGCATTAGTCAACTAATACCGTGTCAACGGGCCTTTAAGTGCAAACTAATCATTATAAAGTTGTTTATAAAACCATCTTGGAAATTATATTTTCTACCCTTTCAACTATAAAGTTTATAGCTATGTAGTAACATCATGTTAATAGGGGTAGTGGTGTTTTAATTTCCCCTATTGATTTATATTGCCAATGTTGTCAGGTAGTCTGAAGATTTGATCTTAAATATAATATTCAATGTGTCTGGGTTGATGTACTAATCCTTGATAGCCAAACACTATTATTAATAGTAGTTGAAAAATTTAGTAATTACTTTGCATTATTTTGAAGGTGCTAACACCTTTTGGGTACTATTAGTTGATTTAATTCGTCCTAATATTGAGTGTAAGTATCACCATGCTCAATACATTACTCATTATTATATTAAATTTGAAGCTACTCAAATTATCACATTGACTAATTTAACTATATTTGAACAATACAATAATACTGCTTGAAAATTTAACACAAATCTATTAGGTCTTGTAATATGATAATTTCCACCACCCTTTGATAACACACAGCTCCCAGTCATTAGTAAATTATCGACATAAGCCATTCCTCTTAGTCTCATAGATGTTTTCGTCCACCCCCAGAAATAGATACTATATAATAAATAAAAGTAAATTCTTAAACAAGTTCAAAATACAAATTATAGAAATATTTTTATTTATGTTTTGAACTTTCGAAAATTAGTTAAAGCAACCTCACTTATGCCCATTTGATCAACTCAATAGAGAACAGCCTCAAAAACAATTCCAAGGAATTATATGGATATTTGTTAAGAATAATTGTGTGAGCTGAGTCTCCATCTAACCCTGAAATTAATGACACACCTATAAATGATACCCTTTTAAAACAAATGAGTATAGGAACTACTCTCACTCAATGTATAAGTCCACCTTTTCCTGTTATTGAAAGTAATGTATCCATTCATCCTAATTTACCTTAGTCTTTCTTTCAATTAAAAAATTGAGTTCATCTATTCCCTGATTTTAGTAAGAAGAACGTTCTGAAAGGCCTTATTACATGCCATATGTATAGTATAGTACCTATATTAGGATTATGGTATGAAATAAGGCCTTTCAGAACGTGCTTTCTACCTAAATCAGGGTAAAGATGTGCCATTCTGGGTGAAATCCCAAGCTTTATTTCATAAAGTTGTGCATACATTTTTAAGCCTTTAACATATTTTCACCCTTAGTTTTCAAGTGAAACTTACGCTGCAGATTGGAAAAATATATATTATTCCATTTTAACCAGACCCTGTTACTAAGTCACAATAATTGTATAATTTAAACAAATAATAAGATACATCTCTACCACCATTATTCAAAATAGTAGTTGATACTGTGTCTCATATATGGGAATAAATGGGTGACAAACATTTAAGAATAAGGAGCTTAACTAGATTTTATGCTGTACACAAATAGCACATGCTTGATTTAGTTGTTTTTTGTTAGTAATGTAGGAGTAACCTTAATATAAACATGGAGGTTACATTCCATGATAATGTTATGTGGTGTAAAGCCATGTAAAGGGAAATGAGAAATAATACAATATTTTGTTTTACTAATCCTTAAAAAATAATTGAAATAAAAAACTAATAATTAAATATTTAATTGAACAATATACCATACAAAATTGTTTGGTTTCAATATATTTAAACAAAATTAAACACTATAAATTAGTTAACCATTACTGCTCATATAAAAGCTATGTTGTTGATATTGATTTTGAATCACCGGTTGTATATTATCAGAAAACATACGTTAAACCTTATTTCAAATTATTAAAATATGTGCAGTCAAAACACTTCAAATTGCATTTGAATTAGTAAAGAAACAATTCTGCATCAAAATACTATAATTTTGACTTCAGATAATCAAAATTCATTGATTGTATACCAAACTTTTCCTGCACAGAAATTAAATGTGAAGTGCCAAGCTAGCAGCTGATGCAGAGCGTTGAACTAAACAAAACGGGAAAGCAGTTTTTCTTCCCTTCAATTGTGCTATCCAAGTATCGTGTTAAATTAGTCTCATAGAATTTTGTTTCTTTTGTTATAGTGAAATTGTGTTTGAAAAGTATTGTGTTGTACGAGGGTTAGCTGCCTCTCTATTAAATATCACACTTTCACAGACATAATTTAATGTGCATCACAATTTAAATTATCATTTAAGTTTCAATGTCTGTTATTATTATTAATTGTATATATACTTACAATATTAGAACTTCACAATTTATCAAAATGAAGGTAACAACATGATACCACTGTACATTTAATGTTTGCTCAAATAAGATTACTCCAATAATGCCAGATTCAGGGGATTCTAAAGTAAAAAAAGTGGAAAATTATTTGTGGCTACTTTCTTGCTACAAGGACAGCATTGTCTTGTTTAGTTGTATACTTTTATAATCATTATATTTACTTTATTGTTGAATGCCTAATTTTGTTTACAAAGTGTTCAAGTTTCTAATGTGTATGAAATATAATATGTGAGAGTGACTGAATATCTTTTATGTTCCTAATTTCAGATATCGTTTCTCACATAAGAAGTGCTACTCCCTACTGGTAGAGATTTTAACAAGTATTTCAAAATATGCTGCCATCTTGTCTGTGTTCAGTTTGAATACAATAGTATTCTTTGAGAGAAGTATCTAACACAACTCGGTTTTAAATTAAATTGACTTTTCTTTAGCTACTTGTACATTTCAAAGGAAAAGTTTAGATAATAAGATACATTTAGAAAATTATGGGATTTATCTGTGTTATATTTTAGGTATATTTTGCTAAATTATTTGTAATTAAATCTTTGTTTGCCCATAGATTATATTAACAGCTTCATAATATCATATACAATGGTGTTTTGAATGTTGGACATTTGATATTAGGACATCATATGTTTATATTGCAAAATTCTATTTTTAGATGCCTCCTGGGCTGAAAAGACTAAATTAGAGCCCAACTGCAATGCTCACATCTGTTGGAGCTGTTAAAAATAGAAAGAAAGAGTTTCTAAAATCTTTCGAAGTTCTTTGCTCAACATTGGAAAAATAAGTAAATCATAAAACAAAATATGTAGATGAATTATTGGTAACCTATTTAGATTGAAAAGTGTGTTGGCTAAGGGATTAGAAGTCAGCTTACGCAATCCTGTGTTTAAATGGAAGAATGAGGTGAGGGTTTATGTTCCTGTGATATCAGACAAATAGCATTTCAATTAGCTCTCAGGAACAATCTTGAGCATTCATTTCCAGCAAATAAAGGCATGACAGCCAGAAAGTGGTTAAGAAATTTTCTTAATGTCGCTAGTTTCTTTTAACTTTTGAATTGAGAACTAAATAAAACCAAGTTTAGCCATCAAAAGTATACAACTTAGATGAAAGTGGCATCACTATTGTTCAACATAAACACACTAAAGTTGTCAGTCTGAGAGGAAAGAAGAAAGTGTCAAGCCTACCATCTGCTGAAAGAGGATTGATTATTGATGGTTCTGGTCACTTGTACGAGCGCATCAGGAATATATATACCACCGCTTATTGTATTCCCAGGAAAAAACATTAAGGCTGAATTGTTGGACAGAACCCCTGCTTGGACTGTAGCATATTGCCATCTATCAGGCTGGATTCAGCTTCATATTTTTACCCAGTGGCTTGAACATTTTATTAAGGTTGTAAAACCAACTGTGGGTGATCCCATAGTAATGTTTCTCAATGGTCATTTCTACAATACAAGGAACTTGGATGTCATTGAGCTTGGAAGACAAAATGAAATAGTAATAATTTGCTTGCCTCTTCACTCAACACATAAGCTAAATAATTTGCTTGCCTCTTCACTCAACACATAAGCTAAATAATTTGCTTGCCTCTTCACTCAACACATAAGCTAAGGCCCCTTGATGCTTCGTTTATGGGGCCATTCAAACATTATTCACTGGAGAAAGAGAATTGGTTGAAAAATCACCTTATCATTCAGTAACAGCTTATCAAGTGAAGAGCATGATGGGGCAAGCATACATCAGCGCTGCTACAGTAGAAAATGCCATAAATGGGTTCAAAAAATGAGGCATAGTTGCATTCAATTCAGAGACTATGACTTTGTGCCTTAATTAGAAGGTGGAGAATGTGACACTATTCCTGAATCCTCTTCTAAAACTCTGGATAAAACTCTATCATTCACTAAACCCTTCATGGATACATGGATCATAAAACAGAAAATCTTGTCAGCCTGTTCAAGATAAGTTTATCACCCACCTTACCAGGTACCTACCTCTAATACTTAAAGACCTAAAGAGGAGTAAAAGCTGCAAACATCACTTCATCGCCTTTTAAAAATAGTATGGGAAAATATATGAAAAATACCTTGTCTTTAAAGACAGCGTCTTTCAAAAACAGTTACAGGCCAAACATCCAAATATGCTCCAATTATTTAAAAAAAAGTTAGTTGTTAAAATGTCTAAAACTGTAAAAACAAAAACAGAAAAATATGAATCTTCTGAATAAGATGAACCTTTATATGCTTTAACTGGTGATGAAGAGAGCATTGATGAATAGTTTATTCATTGCCCACAGCTTTATAGTTCAGATAATTCGGTCAAAAAGAAATAAGGTGCAGTATATTCTTGTGATGGATCCACAAGTTGTGAAATAGAAAAACTGAGTGTTAGTCATATAAATGTGAATTTTAGCTTTAATAAAAACTGAACTTGTCATTTCTATGGGGTTTATTTATTATTTCTTGATTTTTTATTTTAGACATCATATTTATGAACACGATGATTTAACATACAATCATATATTAATAGTGAGGGTTTAACCTTATTATACTATAGCCGACAATTTCTGCACGTCCATCATAGAGTTTGCCTTAAAATATGAGTGAAGAATGACCCTGGGCACGAGACAATTCTTGGATAGCTCAGTGGTTAGTGCATTGGTATACTCAGCCAATAGTCCCGGGTTCGATTCCTGTGTACAGGTGTCATTTTTCAATTTTCAAATTATTATATTATAGTTTTTACATTGGTATACTCAGCCAATAGTCCCGGGTTCGATTCCTGTGTCCAGGTGTCATTTTTCAATTTTCAAATTATTATATTATAGTTTTTATAATTTTATATTTTAAAACATAATTCGATTTCAGGAGCAACTATTGTTAGATTTTAGGAACTTTTTTGTCACCATATTGTATGAGTATTTTATGAGTTATTTTAAAAGTATATTTAGAAAAAATTAATATATTTACAAAATCGTCACCCGAGAATGCAAGTGTTCTATGTCCAATTTTACACTTTTATGTAAAAGAGCATTGAAGTTTGACCTTGTGTATAAAACCAATGTTACTAGATGACAACTTAAGCTTGTATCTTCTTAAGTAATTAGATAGAAGTCTAAATTTCACTGCAGGTGAATCATATGCATTCTAAATAAATGTAAAAACCAAATATCTCAAATTTAACAATCTTTTGAGATAGAACACTTGTATTCTCGGGTGACGAAATGTATAATTGTTAGGAAGAATATTGTTGAGGTGAGTGTTCAAATGAACAAAGTAACACTTTACCAAACAAGATAATATAAATGAAAATAGCACACAGCACTACATGGCGATCTTTGAGGTATTGAGCATCCAGCAAGACAAGAACACAAAGAGGTAGGAGGTCATGTGCGCATTCGGACCATCTGTGAATGTGGGTATGTGCATGGGCAGATGACAACACTAGTTGTGAGCCGAGATGTGTAAACAAATGTACTCAGTGTAGCCAATGGTGTTTTCCTTGCTCTGTGCAAAGGACTCCTGACAATAATGAACTAAGAAACAAATACATAATTTATTTTAGGATATTACCCAACTTATCTTCCTTAAAAAAGTATATGATATTAAGTCATTTTCCCCAATAAAACCAACAATAAATGTAATTGGTGGTCAAAGTTTTAAGAACATCAGTTGATGTTCTCAACAGCTAGTAGTATAATATTAATTTTCTAATTATTGTTGCAAAAAATGTTATGTATCTCCCTCAAGTATTTTCACTATCCTATTTAAAAAGGAAGATCCAGAAGGAATAGAAGGAGGGCGGAGGGGGTAAGAGGAAGTAAAAAAACCTCTAAAGATAATAAAGGGTCTCTTAAACTGAGTGTGGTACATTGCGCCAACGCAAATCAATCAATAGTCATGCATACTAGTGTAAGTATTCGCAGTGAGTACATTGTGTGGACACATGGTTGGTTGGGAGCCCTGCAGGGAACGTTGTAAGTTCGTATCCCCTTAGTTATTATTATTATTAGCACCGCGTCTTACTACCCGTTCGGGTTATACGCACTTACGCTAATGTGTAATGGTAGGGTTATTGTGAGATGAAATGGAGGACCTACAGTTTAACGTGGAATCCGAACCACGGTGGAGGCCTGGCATTCCCCACATTCACAAGATGTCTTGTCAGAGGTGAAGGAAGGGTTTGGAAATCAGATAAATCTTTGCCGGGACCGAGGATTGAACCCCGGCCGCCAGCACAGAAGTCTGACACCTTACCCCTAGACCGCCAGGTCACCACCCCCCTTAGTTGAGTGTCAGTTTGGATGAGTGTGTACATAAATAAACATAACTGTTGGCATTTGAAAGGCAGAGTGGCTACAGAATTTATATTATTAAATCCCCTGACTTGTCCAGGTTTTCCACTCATTTTTAAAAAATTTCCCTGACTTACATTTTTTCTAGTTTTTCATCGTGAATGAAGGTTTTTCTGTGTATTACGATGATAACATTTATTTTAAATACTAGCATCTACTAAATGTAATCCTTTAGTCCATACTAATAATAGTAATAGTCAATATTAACCATATGAAATGCAACATTGCATCAACACTGAACAATACATAAATGTTTAAAACAAACAATTTAAATGTATTTCAGTTAAAACATAGGTGCACAGATCGATAACAACCACAGTCCCTCCCACTTCACTGTCAATCACTAATTTTGTTCAGCTTGAAGAATGTGTGGTTGTCAGAAACAATCATGTTGTGAGTACTCATTACACGTCCAAAGATTCTCCAAATCTATTATCTAGTTCGTGTTGAGCTCGACTGCTGAGGACGAGGAGATTGAGGTTCGAATCTCGGTCGGGTGAACTGGGGGTGATTTTTCCTAAATGGTTTTCCACTCTCCTTCCACGTAAATGCGGGTTCACTTCCTTTAAATCAACCTTCCCAATTCCTAATCCATTAGCGTAATTAGTACTTAAAGTGTATAACCCGAACGAGTAGTATGACGCAGTGCTAAATATTATTATTATTATTATTATTATTATTATCTAGTTATAAAATCTCCTATATTTGTAATGAGTAGCATAATCAAATTACTTCAAAATTATACCACTAACAAAAATCAACCCCTTTTTTCTCTTGCTCACTCGGTAATTAGCACAGACAGTGACTGATACATAAAAAAAAGGTACACACTTTAAATGATCTAATTTTAACCTCTTAACTGCATGAACTACATTTTAGCGTCATGACAACAGTTCACAGGTCGTGTCAACCTCTAAATGTCAAGCTATTTCAAATGACATTTGCTTGTTGTGTCAACCACTTTTAAGTGTCAAACTTTCTTTAACATTTCATCTCTCGAGAATGTGAGTGTTCTATGTCCAATTTTCAACTTTAGTGCAAAAGAGCATTGAAGTTTGACCATGTGCATAAAGCCAATGTTACTAGGTGACAATTCGTGTTTGTATCCTCTTAAGCTGTTATATAGTTGTCTCAATTTCAGTGCAGGTGAACAATGTGCATTTTATGGTCAAATTAAAGTTTTCTCTAGACAAGTATATTTCATAAATTTTAAATGAATCACTTCAAAATATGCCTTGACTTTTTCCTTGTGTGTAGCCCCACTGAAGGGGAGCAAGAATAAGACAATATTTTGAAAAATAGCAAGTGCTTGGTTCATTTTTAGATTACTTAAACATTTAAGTAAAGTTGGACTACTATTTTGCCTTTTTGGATAGACAGTTTGTAGTTATATGAACCAATCACAACATTGTTTTCATTGTGTAAAGAGTTTAACCATATTGTTTTTGGAGCCTATTAGTCGATGTAAAAACCATATCTTACTGTCATGTTCAATGAATCCAACATTTGGCTTCTTTTTTCTTTGTTTGCTCATAATGCACAGTAATTAGTTATGGGCTCTCGAATCCTTAAAGATACTCAAGATTCGAGGATTCAAAAAAGTTTTGTAATCAAGACTCAAAACCTTAAAAATACTTTTTTTTTCAAGTGAAATTTGTTTTAGAAACTAATACAGCTTATTGGTGGTTTAGAGTATATTATAATTATAGGATGAACTTAACAACAAGACTACAGGCTAGTAATTTAACACTCAACTTAATGTATGAATGTTGTAATATATAGATTATACGAAAGAATGTTAACATTTAATTATTTTGTATTTTCTATTATTCAATTATATATATATCTTCTTATGTTCATCATTTTTTACAAGATTCAGATTCAGAGAAAAGTTGGAGATTAAAAATTGAGCTGGAAATTTGTAAATTATTAGATTCAACCTAACTCTTAACAGTAGTAGAGGTAATCCAATAAATATGCAATATGTAATTACATAATTAATTATTTGAAAGCATGTGTGAATTAATAGAGAAAGTGTTTTTATATCCCTATTAATTTTTATGGTATACTTAACAAAGACTTGAACACACTATAGATAATATTTTTTTAAATAGGAGAGCTGTTTAAAAAACTTATTTTTAAAAGATATTTGGATTAAGAGAAAACATTTTAAAAGCCAAAAATTATAGACTTGACCTGATGTGTATAAATCTTACTTGCCCAGTCATTAAAAAAACTTAAAAATGATAGACACTGTAGCAAAGTGGTTACCAAATTGTGGTACGTATACCACCAGAGGCAGAGGTTAATACAATTATTCCCTATGGTATGTCCAGAGAAGTCAAACAAAGCAAGTAAATTTAAGATGTAAAAAAAATATATTAAGACTGATTTTAACCAAAAGTAAAACCGATTTAAACAGTAGTTAGAGGGGTTGAGCCACTGATTCAAGCTTAAACAGCTGCATAGTAGTGGGGCACCTTTAAAACTTTACCAAAATAGTAAATATTCATCATTAACTCAGTGATACTTCTTAAAAGAAAATTGTTGGGCTGGTAAGCCATTCAAAAATGTTGGGAACTGCTGCTATAGAGTATTGAATTTGCTCAAAGAATGAATAAGAATTTTTTGTGTTACTTGCTGTGAATGAAAATTATTACTGTATCATCTCTTGCAAATAAAGGCTATATTCTATCTTCACAGCAAAATTATTGTTCCGACTCTTAAAATAACCAAATATTGTACATGAAATATTCCACAGTAAATTATTCTTATTTGACCTTTGTATAACACATTAATAAAGGAATAAGTCATATTATAGTTTATTTTTATTAAACATGCAACACACACATTAAAATAAAACTACCAATAAATACAAATACAGCTTATCCTATACACATTATGTGTACTACAGCACCCTACATGCTTGATTGTTTGTTCACATGCATTTATCATGCGTGGGACATGCGATGATTATGATGCTTGTTGAGTCTAGGAGCACTGGCATCTTGACTAGAGCTGGCAAGGAAGTCATCACCTCGATTGCCGGTATCTCCTACCTGTGTGTGAGGATCTTTGGTTGGTGGGGAGCCTCGTCTTGACAGCTCCACTAATTTGTCAATGCCAGTTTCAGGAATGTGTGAGAGTCTGGACTTGCTTGGTCGGCGAGGTCGTTGCTGCAGTTTTTCTGGTGACGAGTGGCGGTTTTTCTCAGCCCCTGATGGCTCGGAATGATGACACACATTGTTTTGATGCAATGGATGATGATGCTTATGATCAGAGAGAGACTGGGGATTCTGGTAGTTACTGGTGTTATCAAGAGCAGGACTTTGTGAGGAAGGGCACCGGCGATTGTCTGGAGGAATGTCCAGATATGATGGGTCTAGTGCCGTCACCTGGGAAAATAAAATAACTATATGCAATAAACTTGCACTTAAAATAAGATTCTCAGACTAACATTACTTTCTTAGTCAATAGGTATGAGTTGACCGATTCATAAAAGCTCTTCAAATTAAGAATGTTACAACTGTACAGTAATAATAAAATGAAACATTGATTGTGTCTGTAATGAAATTAATAATAAACATATAAATATAGTAACTGTTGAAATGACATGAACATACCCTAGCCCTTAGCATCTTGATGTCTTTCCTCATCTCACGGATAATGTCATCCTTGAAATGAGTCTGCATGTCAGCCTGACGAACCTGTTCCTCCATTTGCTGACATTCTCGTCGATATGCTAATATTTGGTCATGCTTCTCTGCCACTTCCGCCGTTAGTGCTGTGCGCATATCACGTGCAGACTGTAGAAAGATGATCACACAAAAACAAATTTTTCTAAGAACATTATATATAGACTTAATGTCTGCTTCAAATTCTAAGTATATATATCATGTTTAAGCTGTCAGGGTATAAGTGATTCAGAAATTGTTAAAATCAAAGTTACGAGATGCTAGTAATACCTTTAATACTCAAAAAGCAAAAACTAAAAAGAATTGCTAGATATTACACCTTTGACGAGTTCTAGCTCCATGAATAAGTTAATGCAACAAAATAAATATTAACTACCTAAATGTGGCCTAACTACAAATTTCTTACTTCCCCCAATTCCTTAACCTAAAAATATGTAAAATGTTCTTCATAATGCAACTTAGAAGATTAGCTATGATGAATCCTTTTAGTTCCCAAATGTTTAAAATGAGTTAGCCTAAAATTCAGGACTTTTATTTTAAAATGTTTGATTAGCGATTCCAAGTAAAGCTTCAGATTCAATTAAAATTTGAAAATCTTGGATTCACACAGGCTTACCTGCGGCTATACTTTTACAATCGTTACTTGAAGGAAATCAAGTTTTATGAATTTTCAAGACAATGAATTATTAGCTAAAATAGGCAGTAAATAAAAAATTATTAAATATTATGAATTAAAACTAATTTTTGGGGCTTGAGAGGCAATAAATAGATGACTTTTAACATTTTAATTCAAACACTAGATGTGAAATCCTTCAAAAAGTATATAAACATTATAATTTTTTTCCAGTACTCAACATAAATATTGTTCTCCATGGTTAATATTCAAATTTATTACTAAAATATATTTGAAATATAATAAACGTGGTGAAACATATTTAGTTAATAACTAATCAACAGAGCTGGGTCACTCAAATCTTCAAATCCCTGATCAAGATTTTAACATATTTGATGGTTTAATTTTTTATTGCTGGAACAAATCAAATTAATAATTTCAAATGATAACTAATAAAGTTCCACAAAATCACAATTTACCATTACTGTTTATTCCATTAAACTCCTAACTTTAATGAAGTTACTCTCAAATATTGAAAAATTTAAATTTGTTTATTTTTGTTTCTGATGAGCCAAATTTGGTCTTAAACCTATAAACCTGACTTTTCTTTCAATGTAAAGAAAATTCTATTGAAGTGTAAGGAAGTGCTAAGTATGTACTTTGAACATATAATCAAATAAGCAGAAGAAACAGGAACGTTTAATGTAAGAGAGACTAGGAAAGTGGAAGCCATGGGAATAAAGTTTGTGAGGAGCATGTTAGCTGTCACGAGGAGAAAGAAGATTGGGAATGAAGTTGTCTGGGAAAGAATAGGTGTAGAGGTAGTGCATGAGATAGTAGAGGAAGTAAGACTGAGATGGTATGGGCATGTAATGAGGATGGAAAAGGAGGGAATACCAAAGATAATTATGGAGATAAAGTATTTAAGAAAAATACTGCAAGTGAGATCAAGAAAGAGATGGCGGGAGCAGATAACAGAAAGTATGCAAGTGAGGGGAGAAGAATGGGAGTGATTAAAGGAGGAAGAACGGTGGAAGGATAGCGGAAGCATTTTACTAAACTGACCCAGACAAAGGATGATGATGAAAATTATTTCTTAGTTTGCTATCCTGTTAGGAATCATTAGCAACTCCATTACATTTTTAGAGACCTCAGTCACTCAAATATTAGCCTGATTTTTCACTAAATTAGTTTCTTTATTTGACTGGGATTCAAACCACTATTCTCCTTACTTAAAGAGGGTCAATATTATTTTAACTTTAAAACATTACTCCTTATTATGTGTAATTTTGGGGTTGGGTCTTTCAAATATTCAAATCTCTACAATTATTAGTATATTCATATCTTTCAAATCATTAGTACAACGAATCCTCAAGTCATGGAGAGTTTAAAAACATGGGTATGGGAAAATGAGATACAGGAACCTATATAAAGTTAATAATAATAATTGCCTAAATATATTTATTAAATCATTAAATGCATTATACTCTTAAGTACTAACTACACTAATGGTTTTAGGAAGGTTATATTTAGAGGAGGTGTACTCATGTTTTCATGGAGGAAGAGTGGAAAAATATTTTGGAAAAAAAACCTCAGTACACTTGACCTAGATTCAAGTCTTATTCTCCCTGTCATCTGCAGTCTAGTCTACTCCGAGAATAGTGCCTTAGACCATGCAGCCACCAAAGCGGGTTTCTGACCAAATGATGCAGGGAAATGATAAATCGAGGAGCAAGTGATACAGGTTTTATTTATATTGTTTAAATAGGATTAATTCAGGGACCATACAAATTGAGGGATAAATCCGGGAAAGCAATACATCAGAGAACAATAGATAAGGGTTTCACTGTAATATAAATGATTGATCTAAGCATGCCTCTCTACTATATCTAAGGGTACCCTGACTTAATTCCCAGTATGACCTAAGAATTTCCTTAAAAAAGTCATGAATAACCCGCCATGTGACTGGGTGTTGTATATATTTATAATAAACTTAGTTGGAGGACTATGTCCTGATATAATCATATGATTTAGAAAGTGCATGTTAAATGAAAATTAATAAAAAAGAGTAATAAGAAATAAAAAAAAATACCATTGTAAGATAAGATTCAAGAAACGGTAGTTTTTTGTTTTAACACTTGGCTAAGATTCCAATTTAAGAGGTGTATTTGACCCATCTCTACTCATAAAACATTAAATGGTACTTAATTGCATTCATATGGCTTTGTTATTATAAGTGTTTGCTTTATAAACTAGATATATTTACACTTTATTACCATAGTGACCTAAAATTACCCCACACTTTTTTCCCAAAAATAGTCTTTATAAAACCTTGAAGTGTATAATCGCACCCTTATATAATACATAGCTGTGTGTACCTTTGAGGATTGCATGCAGTTATATCAATATATATAGAAATAGTTTCTAATCTCCACAAGAGCACTTAGCTGCTTGGCTTCAAAAGGTTAATGAACATATCTCGGCCTTGTCTCAAATTATGGAGAGTAAAAGTAACAACTCTAGAGAGCTTGCCAATTTAATTCTGTCAACCATTTTGGATTAAAGTTATTTTTTTTATTATTAGTTTTAGAGACTTTCGGTTGCTGTTTGTTGGCTACTGTTATTTTATAAGAATTTAGTGTATTGGTTTACTAAATTTGGAATAGTAAGTTATAGATCTTTTGTTGTGATATTTCGCTTTTAAAAATATAATTAAATTAATATTTTCATCGTTTGGATATGTCTTTTTGCTATGAAAATATGACCATTAAATTCCAAATTTATTTTACAAACTATATTAATATGGAAAAAAAATGTACAAAATTGTATCTCTGGCTGAAAGAAAAGAGTAAGTAACCTTTCAACTGCCAACTCCCTTACCTTTTGAGAAAAGAATGAAGTGGCTTTATCAATATATAATAAATAGATCATGATTAAAAGAGCAGATTTCAGCCAATGATTCAGACATAGTTATAACGAGAAAATATTAATCATGGCAATAACTAAGACATGTAGATAATATCAACACTAGAAAAGCAAAGGAAATAGGGTTTATGCGATTAGTTTCAAAGTGAAATCATTTTCAGACATAAATATTTCTTTTCCCTTTCCAAGTGATCATATAAAAATATAAACATATTATCACTTTGAAAGGAAAAAGAAATATTTACGTCTGAAAATGATTTCACTTTGAAACTAATCGCATAAACCCTATTTCCTTAGCTTTTCTAGTGTTGATATTATTTACATGTCTTAGTTATTACCATGATTAATATTTTTTTAGTGCGGCTTATTTTTGGGTCAATGTGGTAATTATTTTTAAGATGTATCAGTCAATACAACTATGTGAGAAAAAACATTGCTAACCAGATCTATATCACCCACTTTTTTTTTAAGACAAGCAACCTCATCTGTCTTTTGAGAAACTTGTTTTTTGGTTGCCTCCAGCTGTTTGTGCAGCTGTTGTGAGTCTAAATTGGCAGCGTTGAGCCTAAGTTGATAGTCTTGTAACTGTTTGGTCAGTTTCAACATCTCAGTCTGCTGAATTTCCATCACGCGTTTCAAGTCACATTTTGTTCTCAGCATCTATAATGATGAAAATATAATCATCATTATTATTATTAGCACCACATCTTACTACCCGTTCGGGTTATATGCAATGAAAATATCAAAATGGTATTTATCATTAGATGTTGACACGACATTGACTAGTAAGAAAAATGACTTGTAAATCCATTAAATTAAACAGTCAAAGGAGGATAGAAGGGCAAGGCCTAGCCACTTACCTATAGCCATGCTACCATAATTCAGTCTGTGTTTTTCTCTCTTCTGCTGAAGAAGGGGACTGATAACATAATAAATGTGTTTTAATTGTGAACTACAATTGTCTGGTAAGTGTGAAGGCTCTGCCCTTCTGTCCTCCATTAAATGCTTAATTTAATATACCCCTTTGGTGCCATTTTTCCTTTGTAAAATCATTAATAAGATTTTTAGTCTTAGTATGATAAATTGTAAATCAATATACTTTTCTAGACAATTTTATTTAAATTACTAATTGTATTAAATTATTAAAGTAATATAATAATATATACCTCTGTCTCTGACTTAGTCAATCTCTCACACCAAAGTGCCGCCTCCAAACCTAATCGTTGAGCCTCAGCTGTATCATGATCAAAGGGCTCTGTCATAACTCCTACACTAGACAATATTTTTTCTCCGAGCGCTTGGTTCCTCTGCGGCACTTGCTGATTCATCATACAATGTAGCTCCTGCAGTCTCTTCACAAACCCTTGGATCTGTCTTTCCTTTACCAAGAGGTCATCTTTCAGTCGAGAACTCTCAGAAACCAGTCTTTGAATTTCTCTGAGGAAGAATAACCTTATTTTATTACAAATAAAATTTCTAAGTAACAAAAATAATTAATCAATTATATTTATATGAATTTTTCCAGGGCTCAATGTATAGTAAAAATGTATCTTAGTGTAAGAATTAAACCTAAATGTATGTTAGTTTAAAACACTTTATAAATAAGATGTAAAAATGTAAAAGAGCAGTTAAATGCTCACATCTAAAATACTAGGCTTTGGTACAATCATTTATGAGGCTATGGGTATAGTAAATATAAATGTTCTCATTTTATTTAAAAAAATCAGTGTATTATTTTGCTAAAGCCAGGACTAGTTTAACTTACTGCTCCTTGTTGGTTATAAGATCATCTGCTTGTTCCTGAGTGCATCGAAGGCTCATCAGTTCCGCTTTAAGTTCTGCAACTATCATGCTTGAATTTATGGAGACACTATCCTTCCGCTAAACCGACAAACACATCTATCACGTACTCAATTTTATGATTACTGAGTCATGAAAGGAATTTTAATAGTTTAAGAGTATTTAAATGTTTACTATTTTAAAATATAAACTTTATTAAGACGAATGCTTTTAAATATTTTGCTTTAACTTAAATATTTTACTGCTACATAGATCATTGAGGAATGTCAATCAATGATTTTAAAAATATTTTTAGATAAAATCATTTGTCAAAGTGATTTTCACAAAAATTATAATCTAAATTTTAAAATGTCCCTGTATATTATAAGCAGGAAAACATAGTTTAATGAGAATATATAGATAAAAATTAATTCTAAAAATGATCAAGGCTATATAAAACCATTTTAACACTTATTTTAAATTCGGAGTGTTTGGTAAAAATTGAGAGAATAATTTAGCAATGAAAATCACTGATTAATAATCAAAAGATAAGTTATTCTATCCACCCCTTACTCTCTTTAGTAATAAAACCAAAGTATTAGTTCATTATTAAAACAAAATGTTACTAGATGTATATTCTAATAAAATATATTTTCAAAGCACAGTAAATTTTACAGTATAAGAAGGTGAGTAAAAGCTGGCAAAATAGTAAAGTGTTTCCAGGCTCCATCTAAGAAGAATGTATATTTGTATTTGTCTTGTAAGTGGCTGGAGCTGTAATCCCCTCCACCCCAGTGACTAAGGGTTGAACTTCCACACAAACCTTTACAAAGGCAGGGCTAACATAGGGATGTTGATCCGCAGCCAGTGATGAGGACCTGAAAGAAAAACCAACATGACCACTCTAACCCCATTATTAAAACAAAAAATTCACATTGCACAAAAGTGCTTCTTCAAAGTGGGGTTTAAGTTCCACACAATCGAATACTAAAAAAATCAACAAACCAAACAATCTAGTTATCACAGAAATTCACCAGCTATATTGTCCAATGTAGATTTAAATGGTGATTATCAGTTAGTCCTGATTTAAGCTAATTTCTAAAAAAAATCACAACAAGAAACAGGAAGAAAAATTATGTTTAAATCTGAGAGAAAACAAAATGAATCCGGAGAAAACCTTTTCGACACTTATTTAATATAATACTGTAGACATTTATAATAAGTTTAAAATAAGTTAACAACAATTCATTTTTATTTTAACATTTTGTTGGGAATAAGTCTTATAATTTTCATCTAAATTAGTATTTGAAGCTATAAATAAATGTATACTTTATCAGAGCTAAGTTTACTTACATTTGGTATCCAAATATATCTTCATAAGACACTTCGTAGAAGTGAAGTCCCTCTATGCTCCATGTGTTGTCTTCCCTCACCCGCCGAATCAGCTCCAACAAAGAACCAATATCTGTTTCAAGTCGAACAACACGACTTTTCAGAGCGTCCTCATTTTCTGCCGCAAGTATCAGCTGGTTTCGTGTGGACTGTGCAATAAGTGGCACACAATTACCCCCCATAAGAGATATGACTAGAGAAGAATAGTTGAATAGTAAGATATGTTTGGTTTCACCTTTACTAAGTAGCAGAGGTAGAACAGCACTAGATAAATTTCAATTGGTTAAACACATCTTTTAGTAGATGCCCATTAATGAAACAGAGCTATATACTTTGGGTGTTTGATGAAACCCAAATGGAATAAAACATGGAATAATGTTACAATTCATTAAATATGTTATGCTTATGGTCAAAATTTAAGTGTTATGTAGGATTTAAAAAAATAGAAAATTAGGCTTCTAATTCCAACCCTTGTCTGTTTTCTATAATTTAAAAAAAATAACAATGAACAAGTTTGTTTTTAGTTACCAAGAATGTTAAAAGTTAAAAATGTGCATGGCTAATGGCAGGAATGTATAACATTGTATGGCAGAAAGGGAGGGTGTGGTGTGGGATGGGAGTTTTCATGTGTATGTAGGGCAGGATATTTTTATTTAAGGACTTGGGCCTACTTACTAGCTTACTCACTGGCATTAGGAACTCGAAAGTTTCCTGCCGTACTTACAAAAGTATTTCACGTACCCTTATCTTGAGCTAGTTCTTTAAAGACACTTCACTCAACTGTCTCATGTCACCCGCTTATTCAAGAAAAGCATAAAAGATGAAATTAAAAACAAACCATAGTAGGATATCCAGAACAAATACAGTGAGTTTTTGCATATTGAGCAATCCACCAAGTTCTAAACACCATCTCCCTCCAAAAGAAGTATATGCAAACAAAAAAAAAGATAGGAGATAAAAATAAATTGTGACTGATATATTTTCAACAAAATGAGATTAACCACAACTTTGTTTGGGTAGACTGTATTGTAGAGTGAACCTTTACTCTGTTAAATGCATGTGTCTTTAACTGCATCCAAATGGATATAAACAATGTTTAGTTATATTCAAATAGTTTGTAAAACACAGCTATTTTATAGTGCATTGCTCCGAAAAGTTATACTTCACAATTGTTTTGAGACAAGTTATAGTGCAGAGCTGTGCATGTTACACAGATTGCTGACATTGTTCATGAGGTGAGAACATTCCAAGATAATCAAGTAGGACATAAAGACAAAATGGTAACACTGACCACTACCCACAGGATGATCATTATAAAAGAATAATGTTAATACACTTATAATTCAGAATAAATCAAGTAATTTTTTTAAAAATATAATTGAAATAGAGTAAGTATATTTGTGAGCAACATTTTAAAATATTGACATAATTAAGTGTGATTTAACAAAATTATAAAATATTTAAGAAAATATTATGTATGACAAAAAAAATTAAGCACAGTTGTTATGTTATGAAATTATAATTATAAAAAACTAGGAAAACATTTAACACGTTAAATTACAACATCTAAGAAAAATATAAATCAAGTTAAATTGACTATGTACAAAGTTATATGTTATAGTCAATCAAATTGATATTAAGCTATAGAATGTACACAAAATATATCCGATAAATTAAAATTGGATGATGCTAAACATGTAACTTCAAAGAGAAGCTAATAAAGTTATGTGGAAAATCTAAGAGAACTCTAGTCCTTATCTGAATTTACACTCGTGTTCTTTGCATATGATAGCGAAGTTGCCTGTTAATGTCAACTAGTTTCAACACACAAAGATATCTTCAAGACTTCATGAAACAGAACACATTATAAGATATAATAAAAACACAATGCAATACCCATAATGTGATTGTAACCAAACAGAGTAAAAATATATTAGGAACATATTTTGTAAGGTATTTACCTAGATATGGAAAAAAGTATGCCTTATGCCATGATTTGACCAAAATTGAATTCATAAATGAAAAAACAATATGCATAAACTAAAGAAAGTCTAGAAATTTCTACTGTATTTGAGAAAACAAAGATAATGAAAGTATCAGCTAGGGTTTATGAGGTTAAGTGAGGTGTTGCCAAGGATAAATAGATATAACATACATCAATACATACATAGCTAATAACGCCATTCCCTTACAGGGTAGGCAAGAAACCGTGATTATAGCTCAAAAAACAACTTCATACTTTATCCATCCTCACTAACATTCTCCACACTTCCCTATCCTCGCATACTTCCTTCGCTTCAGCAACATCATCCATACACTTTTATTCTTCTTAATGTTTCTCTTCTTTACATATTCATCTACAACATTTAGCCATGTCTTACATGGACTACTCCTTTCTTTTGATCCATACACTTTCCCTTCAAATATTTGTTTTGTCACTCGATCCATACTCACCTTCTGAACATGCCCAAACCACCGTAAGACACTTTTTTCGCATTGACCTATTGGATTCCCTTTCAAACCAAGCTCTTTCAGCATCCATCCATTACTGGCTCTGTCCATACGAGTTTTTCCAAATGCATTTCTTAGATATCTCATTCCAACTGCATTCACCGTGTTCTTGTGTTTCTCCTGACAAACCCACGCTTCATATCCATAAAACAATATTGGCGTTAACACACTTTTATATACTGCCATATTTGCTTCTTTTTATACTACCTCATTCTTTGCAATAGTCCACATACATCCAACTACTCACTGAGGTGCATTCACCCATCTGTCAATTTAACTATCTAGCCTTCCATTTTTACAAAACATTCTGCCCAGATACACAAACATCATTCACTTGTTATAACAGTTTTCCATTTATAGCAAGTTGACAATCATTTCATGATCCGTCCTTAAAAAAAACAATACCTTAATTTTGGTGATATTTATACAAAGATCCAATCTGTCTGTCGCCACACTCAAACAATTTAATGCATTCTGCAAGTCACTTTACCTCTCAGCCATAAATATGGCATCATCTGCATCTAGGTATCAGCACTCTCACATTAACATTGTCCAAATGTATACCAACAACGTCCTCATAAGCTTCCCTCATACCTTGTCCATGAAAATATTAAACAACTATGGAGACATAGCACAACCTTGTCCAACACCCTGTTCAATATCAAACCATTCTCAAAAAGCTCCATCCACCCTAACGCATGCTTTACTCAGATATAATAAATTAATTTATTTAATAGTAAGCAAAGTTATGTAATGTTAACTATGTCTTTTAAAAAATCGTAGTGGGGAAAGAAAATGACAAAATAGGAAGATGAAATGTGGTTCAAATTTTTTCGACACTGGCCCAAACAGGTCTCAACTACTATGAATGTAAAGGCAGGTTTGAGGGTTGGGTTTAATATTGGTGTGTTTGGAAATTTTTTTTTAAGGTGTTGATGAGTGATTGGTTTTAAAAATTGGTTTGTTTGTTTACAATATGTTTGTTATTTATTAATGCAGTTTTGATAAATATGTTTTCAGCTGTGTTTATTCTATTTCCTTTGAATGAGTTATAAAGAGGTTTCTTGCAAACGTGCATGGGGATTGGTTGATGTCCTGTTCAGATAATTTAGATTTGTTTCTGTCATGTTAAAACCACTTAAATGTTCAGAAAATCTTGTTGAAATTTTTCTTCCAGTTTTGCATATCAGGGTGTCTTACCTGAATATACTTTTGAAATTCCAGTATATTTCCAGTATATTTTTTTAAGAAATCCAGTTTATATGAAAGGTACTCAGAGACAAACAATCCCTATTTCAAAATCATAAAATGATAGAAAGTTAGGGTAGGCCTAGGTCTATAACGGTTAAACACTTTTACATCAAGAATCAAGTGTATTGACACATATATTCTAGTATAATACTAAGGATGTGACCCTAGAACCTACAAGGAAAATTCATGGATTCAAAACTCAAATCATAATCATTTTTTTAAATAGGTACTAAGTTTGAGTTATTTTTTAAGAGTATTAAAATAGTTAAATAGTTTGTGTTTAAAACCAAAATAATGATAGGAAAAACCTAACAACCAAACCCCAGATCATTAATTTACCATTTAATGTAAACCAAATCAGAAGTGAAGGAAAACATCCTAGTTATTGGGAAAGTTAAACACTCATGCTTACAATATTTTCTAAAATTCAAATTTTAATTAGGGATTTAAAGGCAAAATGAAGTTTCAGATTTAAATAGAAATGTATCTGGCCCATCTTTAATACATGTGCCTACACACACACACATTACATTTTTTGAATGACCTATACCACCGTCAACCTCGGCGGTCTTGAGGTAAAGTGCTCACCTCAGGACCTGATTGATGTTTGTGGGTTCGAACCCAACAGATGCAGAAGGCTATTTCTTGAGTGAGAAAAAATCATTGCTCAACATCCTTCGGAGGTAAAGTAAAGCCATCAGTTCCATGTGATATGTAAAAGAAGCCTGGAAGGTATGTGAAAATACCTCTACTGACAAAATTGGTAAATCATTTCACCTCACTTGTAGAACTTTAGAGGTAGATGTAATCAGCCTTGGTGGCGCAACTTCAAAGAATGATTACAGCCATAAAAACTAACTACTATCCGCACTACCCCTTGACAATCGATATTTTCCACAAGTTATATTTTTGATAGTGAATTTGTTTAGTAAATATATAGTAATAAAAGTACAGAATATTCAATGAAAAATAACAAACAAATAAAAACAGTAAAGAAATAGTGACGGCTTTAGTGGGGGCAAATATGGATGGTTCTGAAAAATTAACCATGTTAATGATAGGGAAATCGGCAAAACCAAGGTGTTGTGAATCAGTAAAAAGTTTACAAGTCAGTATGAGGCCAACAAAAAAGCCTGGATGACAAGTGAACTGTTTGAAAACTGGCTTTTAGCAGTGGACAAAGAACAGTACAAAGCAAACAGAAAAATGCTGCTCTTCATTGACACCTGCACTGCCCATCGCAAAATATTTGGTTGAATGCATTAAAATTGTCTACTTTCCACCAAATATGAAGTCAGTGGTACATCCCATGGACCAAGGACTGATACAAAATCTCAAACATTTCTATTGCCATCAAGTTGTTTTAAAAACTTTGGCTCACATGTTAAGTAAGGCATGGAAACAAATCAATCCGCAAACAATTGAAAACTGCTTTCACAAGGTTGGTTTCAAACCTAAAACTACACAGGAAACTGAAGTGGAAATCGTTGATATGATGAACAGCTTTCAATCCCAAAGAGGTGGGAGGAGTTAGCCACCGATATTAACTACGACTACTACTTAACAATGGACGACAATGTTGCTGTGTGCGGAACACTGTCAGATGGGGAGATTATTGAGAAAGGAACAAACAAGAATCCTCTGGCGAAGAAGAAAACACAGATATCCAGTCAGAAGATCCAATATCATCTGTTGCTGAAACAATTAAAATGATAGAAAACCTGAGAGGAATCACTGAATCTCAACCAGATGTAAAAGACAATGTTTTTAATGTGATCAGTGAAATTGTAAATGTTGTTAGTTGTGTCTAGAGAATAAAGCTACAACAAACCAAAATCACTAATTTTTTCCAGTACCAAATGTAATTTAAGTGCAAAAACTGATAAAGTCTACATTTTTGTATGGTGAGTTAATTTTTACAAGTTTTCATTTTGATGTTTTTTATTTATTGTGTACAAACAGTTTAGATACCCATTGGTTAATTTAAATTTGGGATATTTCAAATTTTGTTTGTTTGGACTTCAAATTAAAAAGATTCTACTGCAATAGAAAATACAAATAGTAACTATTTGTTTACATTTTTTTCTTATAATCCATTCAGCATATCATTCATACACTCAGATAAGTGTTAAATTACTGGTTTAGGGCCTTGTTAAGCTCATCCTATAATTATAATTGGTTCTAAACCACCAATATGAAGTAATAAAGTTCTAAAATAAATTTCACTAGAAAAATTGAGAAAACTAAAACTTTTTTTAAGGATTAGTGTCTTGAATACAAAATGTTCTTGAAGCCTCATCATATTGAATATCCTTGACAATATTAGGGTAGTTTTGATACATTATATTACTAAACAATACATCAAAATTTGTGAGTTATCTATCTATAGAATTAATAGGCTCAAAGTGATTGAGACAGCTGATGGAAAAATTTTGAATGTCTGATATCTATAATCAGTGCAACAGTGTTTTATTTTCCTAGCTCATTTTCAAAAATAATGTTAAGCATTCATTATTTACTTTCTTATGTTTCTTGTTTTAATATTACTGCAAGAGCTTGTGAAATAAACTCCATGACATCAGTACACTTTCGAGCCATACCGACTGAGAAGCCGTCATCTGTTGGTGAAGAAAGTGCCCCCTTCTATGGATAGTGTGTGCCATGTGGTCATCCAAATAAAGTATCCAGCTGTTAATTTCTTTTTTCTATATTGGAGCTGCTACTTTTTCATTCAGGTAACTTCTCATGAGGCTGAGTTGACCCTGTTCCAGATTCAGTGCGTCAAAGAAAATCTGGAAGTGTCTGGGATCAAACCCAGGAGCTGGATATGTAGCCAGAAATTCTGACCACTAGATGATACAGGCGGAATGACTTATTAATAATTCACAACAAAATAATAAGGTCAGATATGTATTATAACTCTACAAATCATATTTAATATAATAAATCCTTATGTAGAAATAAGCTTTGCTACAAATGTAATAAATACTGAAATGACTTCAACTTAGTGATGTAAGCCTATTATGCATGCAATGTAAAATTAAATTATTCTTAAATATTTAAAAAATCTAACCTGCTAAAAATAAAGGTATTAATAAATGACTAGGGCTCAAACCTCGATCTCCTCGTCAATGGCAATTCAGTCTAATATGAGAGTGACATGTTATATCATTCAACCACCAATGTGGGTCATTTACAATAATTACTGAAAAGTGACGCAAGTTAAGTGTGATATAGGTTTTACTTTTTTAAGTTTAGTTAATTCTGATAAAATAGTTAGAAATAGTATCTGATTACTATACTAACTTTTATATTGATGATTGAACGAGGATAGTTTTTGAATATATATCAAGGGCAAACTAATCAAGTAATCATCATTAAGTAGGATTATTTAATTGCACTAATGAGGAAAAAATTAGAGAAAATATACCCAAATTTGTGTGAAGGAGGCGTGGGAAACAAATTAGGAATAAAATCCCTGAGTATACTGAGTTGTAGTTTGTAGTCTAACCTTCTCATCACTGGCAAATCTAACCAGATAAGCTTAAAAACAAATTAATTAAAACATCTCTCAATATACAGAGTCATGTTTTGTAGCCAAACTTTATCATCCACGGTATATCAAAACTGAATAGTTAATAATGTTGAGAAAAATTGGCGTGCCTATTAATAAGCTATCATAAAGGTTTACATAAGCATAGCGCTCCTAGTAGATGTGTAGGGTTGCCTTGCGAGTATAATTAATATCTCTTGTGTGTCTAACCGCTTTGCTCCTACTAGGTAGGTTTTTTTGGGGTCAATGTTGTTTGCCAATGTTGGTTAAGTTGATAACTACATACTTCTCGAATCCCAAAGCTTCTGTTTTCACATCACTACCCAAAATTCACAAACCAAATATTCCAATAAAACCTCTAGTAAACTATCAAAATACACCAGCTTATAAAATAGCAAAAAAATAACCCAAATATTAAACAATAATCTTTAACTCCCAAACTCCCATTACATCAAAAGCTCTTTTGATCTCACTAATAAACTTCAAAAATACCTCTGAATTCTGAATCTAAATTCATGTCAAAAGACATTTTTTCTAATCTTTATACTAATGTTTCCATCAATGAAACCGTCAATATAATAAAATACACACTCATAGAAAAGGATTTTTCTAAAGAATATACAAATCAAATTATCAACACTACCCAAACTATAGCAAATCAATAGTAGTTCCAATTTGACAATACATTTTATTACCAACAAGATGGTCTAGCTATGGGATCACTAATATTATGTATATTATCTGAAATCTTCATGCAGAACAATGATCCTAAAATCATCAACCACCTCACCAAGTACATAAATATTCAATTCTATTGCAGATATATTGATGACATATTTATAATTTATGACCCTATCCATGACCCCACCATATTTAATAATGTTGACATTCTCAACAACATTCACTCAAAATTAAAATTCACAATAGAACACAAACAAAACAATAGCATCAATTACCTAAATATAAACATTTATAAGAACAAAAATAATACATTTGAGTACAAAATTTATAGGAAACCAACCCATCCTAATGCCATAATATCCAATGATTCCAACCATCACACAACTCATAAACTGGCAACATTCAATAGCCTGATTTATAGACTATACAATTCTTCACAAACAAAAATCCCAAATGGACAAAAAAATCTAACCTCACCAATATTTCAAACAATCCTATTCAACCGAAATGGATACATTTAATTACAGGGGCAATGAAACCAATAAAATCACAAAAATTAAAAAAACAACATAATATCCAAATAGTATTTGGAACCAACAACACAATCAAAAAACATTTAACCAACTCTAATCTTAATACCCCAAAAAAATTTACAAACAATTTACAAACTAACTTGTGAATGTAATGCTGCATGTATACACAAAACAGGAATATCACTTTTTAAGCATTATGCCGAGCACTTAAGTGACTCCAAATACAATAAAACACAATCTAAATGCACCGAACACTTAAAAACCTCAGGTCATCAACCAACACCCATCAAACAATGCATGAAACTTCTTCACCCCTCCACCAGAGGCCTAAAAATTAATATTGCTGAAAAACTTTATATTTACAATGCAACTCTACACCATAATACTATTTTAAACGAACAAACAAATTTTGAGAACCAATACATCATCAATACAATCAAGAATCTCCCAAATGTCAAATTAAAAACTCAGACTTCCCTTCCTAAAAACCGTGACCTCCTAGCATAGTAGCTAAGACCTGTTCGGGCCAGTGTCGAGAAGATTAGAACCTAATTTATTTTCCCTTTGTCTTGTATCTCTTCATTCTAGACCAACACTTTATTTCGTGTCTTTTTTTCGTCTAGCTATATTCAACAGCTCTTGTAAAATAAACCAATATACTAGTGACATCTAATCTATTAACTCTTAACATTCCTTTTTTTTATGTTTGTCACTTGTTCCATTCTAGGACACTCATCACAATGTTTAAAAAACTATTTCTTTTACTTAAATCTATTGCATTGTGTTAACAGTGGGAACAAAATGCTAGACTCTATTTGAAGGTAAGCTTGATAGTTTAGGTGTTTTACTTAATATTTGACTCAATAAACATCTAACTTTCAATCTCATAATTTTAACTTAATCAAACATATCAAATGACAGTTTTCATTCAACGTTTCTTATATAGTAATATTTCATGCAGTTAAATTCTCTGATCAAACTCTATTCATGAGTGTTTCCTTATCATAACTTAAGTAGTAACATTTTATTTAATCATATCTTATGTATTTTTTTTTTTTCTGCACTGGTTTTGTCTCAGATCTGAAGATGGCATAATCGCCGAAACATATCATCGTCCAGCCAAGATTAACATAAATGTTCAACACTAAATTAAGGAGAGGCATCCAAATTAAACAGATAAGGAACGCCAATTTACTATACTCCTATGACATTATATATATATATATATATATATATATATATACACACACACACACACAAAGTCTTAGTAACAAATCAGTGTAAGTATATCCCGGATGAAACACATCCATTTATTTTCAATTAAGTTTCCTATATAATTAACTTGACTAAATAAGTTCAACACTAATATATCATTAATATTATTTTTGTTAAAGATTTTTGCTTGATAGTTCATAACTTTCATTTTTATTTGTTTTTATAAAAAAAATTATGTTGATATTTTATATTGTTAATTGTCTTAGTTACACATGTAAGTTAGATCAACAACAATCTAGTCAAACCCAATCGATATTCTGTCAACTCTTCTATCAGTCATTCTTATAACAGCTGTCATTTGATTAAAATATTTTAAACATTATAGAGCATGCTTTCCTTGTTGATGTGTTTTTCAAACAATTTACTATAATATATACATAACTTAACTATCATGTTCCATATTAATGGCATATCAATTACCTATAATTTTTGTTTAAAGATTTTTACTTGATAAGTCATACCTTTCATATAGTTTTTTTTCAATACATTATGTTAAATTAATTTTTAAAATTTATAAATATCAATTGTCTTTGTTAACATTTTTAAGGTATTATAAACTACAATCCAGTATAATTGCCAATTCATCTTCTAGTCTATTTGCTTTTAAGTCATTCCTATAACCCGTTAGTGCTTAAAATATTTTAATCTTCACAAAATACTTTTTCCTTGTTTATCTGTTGATGAAATAATTTCTAGAATATCAGTGAATGTAAAAATCTTACCAATGACCTCCTAGAAGTGCTGTTGTACTTATTTAAAATATAATTGTTTTAACTGACTTCATAATTCATGATAGAATGAGTTCTTTCTTTGAATAAATCATCTTACACATTATTTATTCTTGATTTCTATCTTGATTTAACTGACTAAAAGAAGTCATACATATTGAATTAAATAAATGTAACATCTAAGTGTGTTCCTTATATTATTTATTAAATTTGGTTTGAAGTTTAGATTCACATGAGTTAATCTAAGCATACCAAGATAAGTTGGATACTTTGTGTAAGTACAATTTTGATTTTAATTCTCTGCCAGCGCTGATAATATAATTGAGTCATTTAGCTGTAGTTTCAAGTTTGATGGCAGAAACTATCAACAATGGTTGTTTAAAATACAATGTGCTCTTCAAGCCAAATCAGTTTTGGGTGTCACTAATGGGACACTTGTAAAACCAAAAGAAGGGGAAATAAGACAAAAAGAATTGGGTGAATGGAACCGTAAAGATTCAACCGCAATGTTTATTTTGACATCCTCTATGGAAGTTTCTCAAATAACGTTAATAGAGAACTGTGAATCAGCTATTGAAATATTGGATAAGTTAGATTCAGTATATTGTCAAAGGTCTGAATCAAACCAGTTAGCGGTAATAGAGCGGTTCCACAGTTACCAGATGGATACTAAGGACTCAGTAGCTTAACATATAGCAAAGGTGAAACAACTTGCTCGTGATGGACGCTCAGTTGGTGAAACATTAAGTGATTTTGCAGTAATGTACCAGATACTAGGTACTTTACCTAGAAAATTATGTATTATAAGGCAAGGTTGGTTTTCTATTCCAAAAGAACACCAAACACTATTTTAATTAAACTGCTCGATTGATAGAAGAGGAGGCTGGTTTAATTTCAATTGAAGAAGGTGAGCAATCCCTTTCTATTGGAATGAAAAGTATGGCAATTTCCAAAAATAATTCCAAAACCACTAGTTTTAACAAAGCTTAAGTCAAGTGTTAGAACTGCCATCATAAAGACCACTATGCTTGTGACTGTCGTGCACCAAACAAGCCAAATGTAAATCGTAGTTATAGAAATTAAAATGAGATAAAGTCTTCAAACAGTCAAGGAGTAATTTTTCAGTGTTCAACACCTGTGAGAACAGAGACTCTACCACAGATAGTGATACTTAGATATTGAACAGCAGAGCTTCTTCACATATGACAGGGCACAGATAATATTTTTCTACCTTGGAGCAGTTGGACAATCCATCAACTGTTGTGCTTGATAGTGACATTAGGCTCAATGTTAATGGAATATATACCATAAAAATTAAAAAGTTGATCCCTGCTGGTTGGTTTGATGTTCCAGAACTTTAAAGGAACTTATTTTCTGAAGGTGTTCTCACCAAAAAAGGCATGAAAGTAATCAAAGAAGGGGGTAAAGCAAGAGTTTATCATAATAATAAGTTAGTAGCAGAAGGTTTGAGGGGTTCCAACAACTTGTACTACATGTTTTTCAATACAGTTCCCGCTTCTGAATCAAATTTTATTTAATCTGAAACTAACCTTAGACTTTGGCATGAACACCTAGGCCAACTGAATGTAAGAGCTATAAAAGAAATTGCATCTAAATAATTAACATCTGTATTAAATCTATCAGGGAGTCAATAATTCTTTTGTGAGCCATGTGCTTTTGGTAAACAACAGAAACTTCTGTTTCCAAAGTCTAAGTATAAATCAACTTAGGTTAGTGAACGAGTGTTTAGTGATCTTTGTGGTCTAATGTTTGAACCATCAATTGGAGGGGCCAGGTACTTTGTGCCATTCAAAGATGACTGTTCTGGTTACAGAGTTGTTTCTTTTCTGAAACACCAATCTGATGCATTTGATGCCTTTAAGAACTATTTTAATATTGTCAAAAACAAATATAATTTCAGGATAAAAATATTACATACTGACAATGGAAGTGAGTATGTAAATGAATAATTTCATAGTTTTGCTCGTACTAATGGAATATAAATAGAAAGGACAGGCCCCTATAGTCCAGAGCTAAATTGACATTCAGAACGTGACATGAGGACCATCATGGGGATGGCAAGGACCATAATCCATGAAAGGAGACTTCCTATGCACCTGTAGGCTGAAGCAGTAAATAATTCAGTATACATCTTGAATAGGAGAGGTACTTCACAGACGCCCAACTCGACCCCGTATGAAGTATGGACAAGAAAAAAGCCAACTCTTTCTCATATTAGCGTAGTTAATTCTACAGCCTACAAGTTACTCCAGATGTAAAACATCATAAATTATACCCAAAATCTAAGAATATGATACTGGTAGGTTATGATGCTTTTTAATTAGACAATAAAGACAACTCCCCTCAAATCTTCAATTGCCAAAAAATTGACTTGAAAGAGTGAAGAGGATAAAGAGATTGCTACAGATGAAGAGAAAGAACCCCCACTAATTCCTGAAACAGAGGAACCTCCCGCTACAGAGCAACAGCATAGACTACGATCTAGAGAAGACCATTGCTTTCCTAGAAGACTCATTGCAGAATGCTCTTTATATCGAGGAGGATGTACCATCTACTTTCCAAGAGGCTACAAGCTGCCCTGATGCTGTACATTGTAAAGAAGTCATACAAGAAGAGCTATATGCGCTAGCAAAAAATTAAACTTGGAATATGATAGCTAGGCCTAAATAAAAAAAAACTATAGCACGCAAATGGATCATTAAGGTAAAGTGATGGAGATGGAGAAATAACACGCTACAAAGCGAGGCTTTGTGCTAAAGGCTATTCTCAAAATGAAGGAGTTGATTACCATGAAACATTCTCTCCTACTTTCAGATATGACACAATACATGTACTACTTGCAAAAGTTGCACAACATGATTGGAAAATTATTCAATTTGACGTTAAAATGGCTTTTCTTCAGGGTAAATTGGAGGAAGAAATATTCATGGATCCTCCTGAAGGTTTAATTGTTGAACCCAGAATGGTGTGTAGACCAAACAAGTCATTATATGGACTAAAGCAAAGTCTGCGATGCTGGAAACAAAGACTCGATTTTTTTTAAACATTGGATTCAAACAATCCAATGCTGACAGTTGTGTATATAAAGGAGAATGTTATGGATAGGGATGTGAAATAATTATTAATACTTTACTAATATCAATATTTTCCTTCAATACTAGTATTTTTTTACTCTGTAATCTATTTCCAATACTTTTACTGATATTAGTATTCACACTCCGGTATCAGATCGGTATTGAAAGAAATAACTTTTTTGCTATCTTCACTTATGCTGGGACTAAAATAATGTTTATGAAGGTGGACTGTGGAGGAAGAATAAATAACACTATTTCTCAATACTCATTCATTTTCTGCAACTCTAGCATTCAATTTCTTTTAGCTCATCATAATAGCTGTTCTTTCATCTTTGTTTATCATACAGCAGCCACCTGAGGGTACAAGTAGTGACCAGTTTACTACCCCTTCCATTATCAATGAGTACGCTCATCACAAACTAAACAAAAGAAACTAAGCTGATGCATAAAAGTTTTGTAACCTCCTTGACCAATCCAACAAAATAGAAGGCTCAAATAGTAGCAAAAAAAAGCATTAACACAATCAGAGTGAGTCGTTTGAGTGCAATGTGTTTCAATCATCTGAGAACAGACAAATGTAACTCAGTGCACACAACTCACCTAGTTGTGTAAGTTATAATCTGACGGGCCGTCCTCTATAATAGTTTTGACCTGGTCAAATTCTAAATAAGATTGAAAGTAATCTAGTCTTTTATCATCAGTCATCATCAATAAGAAAATAGCCTTGATTAATTTTTCTTTCAAGAAGTCAAATTCCACAGTAAATAAACATTCTAGAGAGAAGATAATTATTAGCAATGCTACAGTAGCCCCACAGCTCTTTTGGTGCTGAATGACAGCTCGCAGCTGACAACTGACAGTTTTGAAAAGTTACCAGACCAAATTATGTATCCCTATATTCAAAATTTAGGTATATACTTAAATTTTGACTGTCAGAAGTCAGCTATGATCTGTCAGTCAGCACCATAGAAGCTATGGGGCTACTGTTGTTTAAATATTTAATTAATATTTTCCCTAAGAGCTCAAAATATTGAATGAACTTCACAAAATGTAATATTATTAGACAAACAGATTTATCTGATCTATTTATACAATTCACTATATCTCTCTCCCGGAACATAATAGTGATATTCGATATGTATCAAACTTGGTCATTATCTCTAACTTCAATATAACAGTCTATGAACCAACTCGAAACATTATCCATGATTAAATTTAATTTCAATCTCTGATATATGAGTATAACAAAGATAATAATAATCCGAAAAGCCAAATTTTGAAAAGGTTACATTAAAAATAAATCATGCAAGATGAGAGTTAAATTTTTCTTGCATTTTAAATCGTGTAGCCAAGGCTACGAATTCCTCAATCCAGAGTAAAGTCCAAGAGTGCCGGTCATGTTGCCATACCGGCATTTTATATGCTTGAAAACCCAAAGAGATATGGAAGGCAAGGAATGTGTGGGGAACATATTTGGATCACAAAAAGGGGGGATACGCATGACAACAAGCTCTGAGAACAAACTCCAAGGCGCTAGAATATTCTCCTATGGACTGGAACTGGAATTACTTCCTTTCTTAAACTCTTTAGAAAATTCCACTGTCTTGTGACCTCTAGCAGTTGCAGCTCGAACTTGGGTGGATTCTACCATTTCATGACACGTCGTGGTCTTGCTCGGATGTGTATTTGTTGTGTGGCTAAACCGTAATTGTGAGGTGCTGGAACGATGAAATGGGGTAAGTAGTTCAATAATAATAATAATAATAATAATTATTATTATTATTATTATTATTATTATTATTATTATTATTATTATTATTATTATTATTATTATTATTATTATTATTATTATTATTATTATTATTATTATTATTATTAT